>CANXYI011426251.1:0-14425 GCA_948208565.1 Hura crepitans | reverse complement strand
TACTTTTTTATATATTATTAATCACATTATATTTTAAATTTTTTTATATAAATAATTATAATTAAAAAAATAAAAAATCCGGTTGAACCCCGGTCGAACCATGACCCAGTTGACACTCCGGTTCTTTATCCGGTCCGGTTTTTAAAACATTGCCAAGAACTTAAATATGGTTTCTTACATCCTTACTGGTGTTCCACAATATATTATATTCAAATAAACTTTATGCATATTCTCTTCTTGGAAAGTCCACTGTTATAATTCTCTAGCCCGAGTCATGTTATCTTTCTACATGAATTGTCACTGGCGACCACTGCATCTGGTTCTTTATTTTAGTGCCATTTCCTAGGTTAGCATTTGATCTTAATTTATTGTAACCTTTGCAACATATTGCCACCCTTAGTCATGTCATGTGTTTTCCATTGTAATGAACGGATACATGTGAAAAAAAAGTACCAACATATTAATTTTGGTGCATTTAAGAGGACATGGCCTTACAATTGACTTAATGTGTTAAGTGTAACTTGGGTAAACTCTACTTAATATTCTTTTCTTACTTGCATTTTGGTTTGCAGGTGACAATAAATTACCTATTAGGCAAACTGGGCAAGTCATATGCTGATACCGTCGGTGTTGTTGATCTTGGTGGTGGTTCTGTCCAAATGGCATATGCTATCTCTAAGAGTGATGCTGCAAAGGCTCCTAGGGTGACAGATGGAGAGGATACATATGTAAAAGAGATGCATCTGATGGGGACTGTCTATTACCTCTATGTTCATAGGTTTCTCTCGTACTTATAAATAGTTGATTTTATTTTCTTTTCAATTTCCAAATTCATGGGGGGCTTCCATGACTTTGTGTTCTCATTTTTCTTTTGGTCAATGTTTCAAAATTTTCTCAAGCTTGTTATATTTCTAAGGGATGATACATATTTTCACCCTTGAACTTGGCAAAAAAATCCTTTTACACACCTTATTTTTTCTGATGACCTATAACACACCTAAACTTAATAAAAATGACCTATTACCCCCCTGAAAAAAATGCACCTATTACTTCCTTAAATGACAGGTGGCAGCAAGTAAGAATTTTAGCAAGCGAGTTTTCTCAAGGGGATAATGGTTGCACTTTTGCCAAGTTTAGGTGTGTCATAGGACACCCACAAGGTTTAAGAGTGTAAAAAGATTTTTGTGCCAAGTTTAGGAGGGAAATCATATATTAAGCCTATTTCTAAAAGATATCTCATTTGGCTATTCACAATATTGTGAAGCATTACATTATTCTTAAGTTTGATCTATTGGTTTTAAAATTTGCATATGCAGTTACCTTCACTATGGCTTACTGGCAGCACGAGCAGAAATTTTAAAGGTTTCTGAAGGCTCTGACAATGCATGCATCTTGGCTGGTTATGATGGTTAGTTGAAAACTTAAGTATTTTGGCCCTTATCTTCTGTTATTAAAGAAAGCAGGCTTGTTTTGTATTTTCTGGTGTGCCACATGCTTTTTAAGAAGTCACTCCTTTGTAAAATATAGATTAATAGTCTAATACTGATTGTTTAGAATATGATTTTGGCTCCATCTTGTGTTCATAGTTGACATAGCACAGTTAACCCCCCAACTTTTCCAGTTGCAATTATAGTTATACTATTCCATGTCTCAGGTGCTTTGTGGAAAACTTGGGATGGTAATCACTAAAATCATAGTATAAGACTTTCAAAAGGGACGAGGATATTAAATGAAGGGATATAGCCAAAAATTTTACCTCTGAACTTTGCAAAATGGATAGAATTTGCTTCTGAACTTTTTGTTTTGTCAGAAATTGCATTATTATGTATTGAAAGGTTAGAAGAAACTCTTGTACCTTTTAAAATAAATTACGTTTGCCCCTAAAATTTTTTGAAAATATTGTTAGTCAAATTTGTGACAAAGTTTCTTGGGTCTCATGATGTTAGTGATTGCAAATATAGTTATACTATTCCATGCTAAGTTAAATTTGTTACACTAAATATTTGAAAATGCTGTTAATCAAATGTGACTAAATTTCTTGGGTCTCATGATGTTATTTATTTTCTTAACCACATCTAATCACCTGTTTAGAGTGATTGCAAAACATGTCATTTTTGGCAGTTTTGCCCACAGGTCATTTGTCTGAGCCTCTGTCTCTTCCTATCTCTTAACACACACTTCACTTGTATGCACATTAACACCAATATACTTTGGCTAGGAAGTTTATAAAACATGGCATTTAATTTGGGCTAATGAAAACTAATAATCATTTATCTTTGCCTCCTTAAATTAAAGGGACATACAAATATGGAGGAGTGAGCTATAAAGCTTCAGCATCTTCTTCTGGTTCAAGCTTGGAAGAATGCAGGAGTCTTGCTTTGAAGGCTCTCAAGGTTAATGAATCTGCATGTGCACACATGAAATGCACATTTGGTGGAGTGTGGAATGGTGGAGGTGGGGATGGACAAAAAAATTTGTTTGTTGCTTCATTTTTCTTTGACAGGGCTGCTCAGGTATTCATTATTCTTATTTTGGGTCGCTCTACAAAGGTATTGAAAACTGTATTGCTAATGTAATTATGGACACTTTATATCTACAGGCTGGTTTTATCGATCCTGCTTTACCCATTGCTAAAGTTCATCCTTCGGATTTTGAGGATGCAGCAAAGCAGGCTTGTGAAACCAAACTTGTGGACGCAAAATCCACATATCCACGTGTAGATGAGGGTAACCTGCCCTACCTGTGTATGGATCTTGTCTACCAGTATACTTTGCTTGTAGATGGATTTGGTAAGTGATCTGCACAAGGGTTAGTGGTCGAAGTTATTTCTGAAAGTTATTGTAAGGTTCTGATCTTTTCTTGTCTGGTGGTTCTTCTTGGATAGCTCTTGATAAATGGCAAGAAATCACATTGGTCAAGCAGGTCAAGTACCGAAATTCCCTCGTCGAAGCTGCATGGCCACTGGGTAGCGCCATAGAGGCTTTGTCCTTATCAAAATGACCTAAAGTACATCAGCATAAGCAAATGGATATTCATGGCACGTGGTTTTTGACATCAGTCGTTTTTAACGGATCTACAGAGTTTATAATGCTTCAGAAGCCACTAGCAAGTTGAAATGGAAGGTGGATTTTGTCCACATATCAAAGGGAATAACGAGAAAAGAATAGCTCCATTTATTATCATTTGTAATTACATTGATTTATGATTTTTGAGAGAATGATTCAATTCAATTAGTTCATTTTTGTTGCTGTGCCAAACCAATGAAACGAAGAGAGATACATTATTGTACTTAAAAGCCTAAACTTCACATCAGTTCATTTATTAGACTCTCATGTCATGTGGCCTGACAAGGTGGGTGTACTGAACTTAATTTGGTGAGCATATTCAAGTCAATTCGTGCCATAGAATGAAATGGAATAGTACATTCAAGGATCAGAATCTGAGTTTCCTAATTATTGATCTGCATAAGAAAAATGTGAAGATGTAAGATCGATTAAAATTTTGAATTTTGAATTTGAAATGACTGGTTTAGCCTCTGCCACACCCGGTAAAGCAAATCGGCTCTAAATTAACTTCTAATGTTTGATTTTCTTAATAATTACTTTCAAATGAAAAAAGCTATTCTCATCTCGGGGGGGAAAAATGAAACAATGTGTTAACAGCCCTAGTCCACTTTAAAATTTAAGATTTTAAAGGGCCAGGATCTATTTGGTTTGCAGCTTAGTCCGGGCCAATTCGCTCGCTCGCTCGCTAGCAGTAGAGCACCTCGAGCAATCCACCTGTGCAAGCTCTCCGTATAAATTTGCAAAAATGGCGCAAATTGAGTAGTCGGAATGGGATTTTAATCTTTTCTAAAACCAAGCTAATTACAACTAGAGAGTCACTAACTGGCTGACTGATAGAGTGAGATCCTTTCTCATATCAGATTCTAATAGGAAATAGAGGGTACATTGTTTTGTTCATTCAGTCATTCTCACAAACAGTTTATGCTCCATTCGGTGATCATATATTTTTATGCTTCTTGCTGGTTGCTTTCCTTTGAAAGTACTACACATGCGGACTGTTAGAATTATTTGTTCCAAGCTAATCAAGTTCTCAGTCTCTGCTTGCACCCATCTCACTTCATTGCATACGGAGCCAATCCACTCTGCAATTTCAAGTATTCATACTGCTATGAAGAAGCCGTTGAATTCTAATTTCTCTGTGGCTTTGTCTTCTTTCGTTCCTCAGATTATGTAGCCGCATTTGCTCCTAATATTCCCGGTAACCGAGAAGAGTGTTTTAGTGACAGTGATCAGGGTGAGGACGAGGATGATTATGACATTACGCAGTTGAATTTAAGAGGAATGATCTTGTCAAAGATGTGACAACAATTGTGGATATATTGCTCCGGCTGAGTGGCAATCCTGTGGAAATGAAATACAGGATTGAGCAATGTGATGTTAAGGTCTCACAAGTGCTGGTACTGGAAGTTGTGTCTAGAGTATGAAATGATTGCGAGGCAGCATTTACTTTCTTTCTGTGGGCTTGTAAGCAGCCAGGTTATGCACACTTTGTTGCGTGAATGTCATGCTATGATATCTATTCTTGGTAAAATTAGAAAGTTTAATACCCCGTAGGCATTGATTGATAAGATGAGAGGCGTGTTAAGACTTGTTACACCATAGACCTTGCTCATCCTGATCAGGAGATATTGTGCTGTGCATGATGTTGGCCAGGCTATAAACATTTTTTATGCGTATAAACGATTTAAATTTGATGGGGGTGTTGAGGAGTTTCAGAGACTTTTATCTGCTCTTTGCCATTACAAGAATGTGCAAGATGCTGAGCACTTGACGTTATATAGCAAGGAAGTTCTTTCATTTAACACAAAGATGGTGTAATTTAATTGGCAGTCCTTATGAAGCAGAAAGTGTCTGGAGGACGATGTGCAAAAGGCGAGTACCATGTGATACTATGTCATATGCAAGTTTCAAATCTTGCTAATCAAAGGCAGGTAATCCTTATAAGGCGCTCAAATTGTATAACCAGATGAAGGACATGGGAATTGAATCACATAGAAGGTTCACAATGTTGTCATCCATTCTCTGGCAAAAGGTAGAGATGCGAAGGAAGATATTGATCTCATGAAAACAATGGAAGAGAAGGGTATAGCACCTAATATTGTCACGTATAATTCACCAATCAAACCTTTATGCAAGGGAAGGAAAATAGATGAGACTAAAGGGGTCTTTGATGAGATGTTACAGTGTGGTCACTCTCCAACTATTTGAACTTATCATGCATTCTTCCATGGTCTAAGGACGGGCGGAAATGTTTAGTTACTAATACTTACATCATGCTGATTAGAGAATTTTGTAGATGGCGCCAGTTAGATGATGTCTTTTAAGTCATGGAATGAGATGAATGAGAATGGGGTTGGTCCTGATCGTAGCTCATATATTGTGCTTATACATGGACTTTTCTTAAATGGAAAGTTGGATGAGCCTTTGAATACTATACAGAAATGAAGAAAAAGAGTTATTGCCTGAACCAAAAATAGATATGATGCTTCAGACATGGTTATCCAATAAGCAAATAGCTGACCGCCAGGTGACAGAAACAAAAGGTAATCGATTGGATTTCAGTCAAACACATATACCAGACCTCATTATAAGATAACAGAGGTAATAATGAGAAAAATTTTCTTCGACAAGCTGAAACTAGAACAGTTGTGAGGGAGCAAGGATTTTCCCCTTTGGGAGGAGTAAATTATCTGCAATATGAAGTCTCAATAGCAGGTGGTTGATGTAACCTGCAGCTTCTGTGCTCCAAGAATTCATTCAGGTGCACAAAAGTTTCTGTTCTAATTTATGCGTACAAGATGCCCTCAATTTATTCAATTCTTTAAAAGATCATGCTTTTTTACATCCTACTTTCACGTGCATCTTTGTTTTGTAAAATCTCTTTTCATGATCCACATACTTACAATTGGTTCTTCCGCCTTTTTTTTTCCTTCAACAAATCTACTGGCAAGCTTGCAGTATAAAGGTATATAAGGATGTAAGTTGTACTAGGATGGTGTTCCTTTTGTACTTAGCATTAATAGAAATCAAAAGCATACTCACAATAAGCATTTGGACAATGAAATGATAACAGCAGCCATTTTTAATTTTATATGGATTGTGCAGAATTTGTGTTGGGATTTCTTGCAAATGCCAAAGCCTTTGCCCCTATTTGTTTATAGCATCCATTAGCACGAAGATACATGGCTACTAAGGTTCTGGTTAGTATCTATTGCCTAAAACTCCAATGGATATTGTTATGTTTTCACCCATTAATGGATATGTTAAGTGCTCACTTAAGACTCCCATATTTCTGCTTGTTAAAATATGAACGATATTTTTTTGATAGTGTTTCTTTTCCAGCTTGTCTCATCCTGACAACATGCTACTACTTAGCAACAATGTAGAAGATATTACTTGTGAACTGAATCTCTCCCATTTTAATATACATGGTCAATTCTTGAATAAGCAAGCAATCCTTTTTCGTGAGTGGAAGTTATGGCTAACTTGTGGAAGAACTTGGATATTTTGATGGTTGCATGGGCTAGTTTTTCCATTTTAGTTGAAGTGGTTGGCCAATGTTGGTTTTTGTATTAACTAGTCTAAGAATTAATAGTTGTAAGTTTAGATGTTCAAAAATTGTTAGAAAAAGATGTTACAATTGACTAGCAATGAGCTCTGCATTTCCTAATGTTACCTAGATGGGTATTAAGACCAGATGATTCAAATTAGAGTTCCCACTTTTAGCTAGCTTTAATGAAGACTCATATTGTTGATCTAGTGCAAAACATAGAGTTTAGAGTCATACCCTGCCTTTAGATGGTATAAATCTTAAGGATTTTGCATTTTAGTGGTTTGCCCAGATGTTGTCCCTAATGCATGTTTTTTGTGCTTAAAAATTGCAACATATCCTGTTAGTAGCGTCATATAAGTTTATGACTAATGGAACAGTTTAGTCCTCCCAATTTTATTGTGAACATGGTAACAATATGAAGATTCTATTATGCTCTGTCAAGCCAAGTGGAAAGTAATGTTTTTACTCGGGTTTGATATTATCTCCCTTCTGTGATTAACAGAATGATCATAACAGGTATCTATTTTATGAGTTGGTTGGAACGACAAAATTAGGGGATTATAGAACATGGCATAAATGAGAGACCAATATCGGCAATCATTTTTCTTTTTTCCTTTCCTTTCATCTTCATGATAACCAGTGTGCAGGTTCCACCAAATTATTCAAGGAAAGTTTAGCAGCGTTGTAACTATCATCTAGTGTACCCATGATTGGTGGAACCTTAAGGATTCTTTCTTAAATTCCAGCATCCTGTGCGATAAATTGCAACTTCCCTGGGAATCTCTCTCATATTCGTTAAACTCTGCACTGAATCACTAAATTTTGGATTTTGCAAAAGCAAAAATAAATTTAATTTGTTATACCTGTTCTCTTGTGAAAAACTCCACCTCTGTGCATGTAAGATAAACTCTCTGGGTAGTACACTATCAAATTTTTTGTCTTTTGCTAAGTCCATCCTGGGACAAACGGAAAATTGCAATAATGGAAAACTTGGTTCTTATAATTAAGTACACATTGTTTGCAGGGGACTTTGCGAGTGTTAGACTTGAAATTGATCTTATTGATACTCTCCCTTCTCTTGGAAGGTAGCGCCTCTGCTGGGAATACTCTACCCAAACTTCTGCCAGAAGCAATGGGCATTCCCACCACATTTATTTTTCTAAGCTAAATGTCTTTCTAACGTCTAGGAGTAGTTTTTGGTACTATGGGTGCTGATTGACCTCTAGAAGGAGATTGGTAAGACATTAGTTACGTAGAATCAAAATCCGGCACAATCTAATTGAGGTTGAGTAAATAACTTGTGATCCTTCCATGGATGTCTTGTTTTTTCGTGTTGAGTCGAGCAGACTGAAACCTTTGTTGACATAGTATTCGTGGTTTGGTGAAAAATGAAAACATGTATTTGCCCATAGCGCGAGCTGATTTGTGATAGATGCTATTTCAATGAAAGCTGCTAATTTCTACTATGTCTTAAATTAGTTGTTCTGCTTTCATTTATTTACTGTGAATCGAGTTGATTCTAATCCTCTATTATATGCGTTGGCTCTATGATATGCATATTGACGGAGCATTCTAATCCTCTGTATCCTAATTATGCATGAAGGGACTACTGGACCAGCAAATGCCGCACAAGGGACTAATGACAATTTATAGCTTAAACCAAAATTTTCAACATAAGATGTTTTTTGTTTATGGAATTTATCGATTTTCACTTAGCCCCAAGATGCCATTGAAAATTCTCTTTTAACATTTCCCCAGTGTTTTCTAGCTAAGAGAATAATCCATATAACATTATACGTATGAAGTTGCATGTTAGGCCCGACTCACTATGCAGTTTGTCACATGAGAAATCTGGCGCACTGCCATTTGACATCAGATATAGTTACCTAGCTCTTGGATTAGGTGAACTACACGTGGAAAACTACAGGCGGTCACAATCAAGATTTTTTCTTAGTTGAAAATCTGCTAGCCATTGCATTGTTTTGCCCCTTGACCAGTCTAAGGCATTTATTGTCTCTTTTGTGATCATGTATTCAGTCAGATCCTCCTAAAAACTTGATTTAAACGTTCATGACCAATCAGATGTTTGGCCAAGGTATGAACTCAAGCTGCAGCGCACTTAAAAAAAGAAAAATTTGGTGGAATCAAATTGCATGCTTGTTTATTGATATGATGATGTGTAAGTCGATAGACAGGGAAAAGGAAATATGGGTTAGGATAAGGATCACATTATTTGGCGTTTAACTGTGACAAACTTACTGAAGGAGTATTTTAATGCTGTTTATTTTTTCTATGCAGGTAAATGAAAGTCAAGAGAATAACAACTGAGTGGAGAGGAGCTTTTTGACCATGAAGGTGATACCCTTAAACTTTCTTTTTCTCTCTTAAATTACATTGGCTTTGCCAAAGGTTTTTCCTTTTTCTCCTATTCAAAAGTTGAGAAAATTGAGACAGAGACAAAATTATGGCTACTTTGTCAAGGTACAGCAAAATATTTATTGAGTATAATATTTGCGATTTTTGGCATGTGGGTATTTGAATTTCAGCCGAACAAGTTACCTCGCATGCGGGGAAGGAGAGAAGAACCATTTGAAAATCCCAGGTGTGTATGTTTTTTGCATCACACATGACATAATGTCCAAAGCATTAAAAAAATTCCTATTCTTTGCATAATAACAAACATAAAGTAAAGCCTATCAGCCAAACAAAAGCATCTTTGAAGGATAAATATAAAGTCTCAAAGAGTTGTGGATAATCATAAAACTTTCTTGGTTATTTTTATACCCCAACTCTTTAGCATATGCTCCCAAACACCTTTCTAATATCACTTTTGTCCAATTTGGGCAACTATATTTGCTCAACAACCCCCTTGGCTTCATTGTATTGCGGCCATCTCCCCATACTTTTGGAACTTACTTTTCCTTTCCTTTATTTTTTTTCCCCCTTTTCTTGTCCATTTTTCTGATGAATTCCGTGCGCAATTTCATTACCAATAATTTATTCTCCTGAGAAGTTAAAACTGACACGATTTTATGTTACATTGTAAATAATATATTGCCAATCCATGTAGCTTTCTGTAAATATTTAACGTAATGGTCCCCAATCTAATTAAACTGAACATTGAAAAAAATAGAAGAAAAAAAAAACCTTTAGACCCTTGAAATTCACATTCTGGGTTTGCACCTAGAGATGTGGATGGCAACAGTTAACAATCAAAACGAGCATTAGAAAATTTGAATATGATGTGATTATCCAATTTTTAACATGACCCAGAAATTGAATAATTTTCTGCAGTAAATATTATTAGCTAACATTACTGTTTAGCATTAGAAATTGTGATTGGCAATAATATTGTTTGGAATGGAGAAGTCATTAATTAAGTTGTTATGACCATAGGCTAGCTTTGCGTCTATGACTTTGAAATTTAGGGCTAGGGGATATTCTTGTTTGGTATATATTACTCTGACTAAATCAAAATTTTCACCTATAAATTGAACAAAATCAATGTTGCCCGTGTGTTAAAAACCTGTTCAGGATTGACTTTTTTTTTAATTATTAATTTCTTTAAAATTTGTCAAATGCTAATTTATATAAAGATTTCTTGACTGAAATGACAAAAAATATTATTAATGAATAAAATTAAGTTCAATGTTTGATTGCTGAAGAGGGTGAGTTTTGAACTTTTAATTGGAATGCTGATTTTATGAATCAAGATAACTACCCATTAAAGAAATGCTTAGTTTGGAAATGTATTTGAGTAAACTTAAAACACTTAAAATAAACAATTTACGAAAATGGGAAGATTGGAGTATACGTCGCTGCATGCATCTTTCTGTATATTTTGTGCCACGACTGAGAAAATTTGGATTGAATTAAACTAATTACTTTGATTAATGGCATAGATTTTCCAACCATTATTAATGTAAAATGTATGGTAAATTGGTAATCAGCAGTATAATTTTTTTTATTTCACTTAATATTACATGAAAATATCCTATGCATTATTGCTATTATAGAAAACGAAATTATATCAAATCACATCTTATGGTTTAATTTATTAGCACGTAAAATGGCAAATGTTATTTTATTTTTGGTATTCCTTAACTTACATCAATTAATAGCGTTCTCTTGAACTTTGATTTGTATTATTGTCAAAAAAAAAAAAAATTGATTTGTATTATAAGAATTCTTCAATTTTAATTTTATTTTACTCACGGTGTTCTGGTTCAAATTCACCAAAATCCATTGTTGAATTTTATGGAAAACAAGTGAGAAAACAATGTTACAAAATTGAAAATTTTAAATATTTTTATTGAAAAATTTAATGATGGTTGATGTAATTAATCCGAAAATATAATAATAACTAGTAATTTTCTTAAGAGAAATTAATGTGGCGTTTGGTAACACCATTTTAATATGTATAAAAAGAAAATCTTAAGCAAAACAAAAAAAAAAAAATTGATAATTAGCTCCTTAGGCTTTCAATTAGAAAATCTAATATTTTGGTAATTGCATGCCAAAGGATAACTACTACTTTCCTATCCAATTGGGACCAAAGTTGCTATGCTAACTTTATGGAGAAATAATTTATGTAAAACGTTCATGTCTAATATTAGTAAATTACAAACCTTTTATCTTTCTAAATTAAAAGTTCACAATTTTTTTTTTTTTATTATCCTAATTAAACCCTTAAAAAAACTTTTAAATTCTTGCAAATTATTGACTTGCTCTTAATTATTTTACACCTTTTACTTTAAATATACGCAAAATTTAATTTGTCGAAGCTCAAATTATTAAAAGAAAACTGCACTTTGATCAAATATCAAACTGATCAAAATATTTTTTTACAGTGATGTTCCCCGTGTGTCATTTTATGTTACTATACCATAGTTTGTCAATTAAAGCTGTGGTCATTTTAAGACCAGAATATTAGAACTTGAAATGCTTGAAGGTTGAAAGCTTGAAAACTTTATAGTCAAATCCATATTTTATGCTCTAAATTCTTCGGTAATCATATATATATATATATGCCTAGTTTTTAAAATTGTTTTGATTAGAAAAAAAAATTACTTTTTTACTTTTTGCTTCACTATAATGTGAAAAATATAAACCTACAATATCCCTCTTTAATAACCAACTTTCTACCACAAATAAAAAATAAAGGCATGGTTAGGTTAGGAGCTAACTTTCTTTTTTTCTCAAATATATATAATTCATTCGGTATCCGAAATTTATTAACCTAACTAATTAGGATTCATGCTGGACAGGCCCACAAAGAGAGGCAAATCACTCATTTTCAAATATAGAAGAGTATTTTATTTTCAGAACTCAAACTCGAAAATCTTGTTGAGAAAAAAAAATCATGCCAGAAATTAACTTAAACAATATATACATATATACACACACTATTCATGGTTAATGGGTAATAGCTTAAAACTCAGTCTTCTCTAATAATATAGTTAATGCAAAATCCTTTTTGCACTAATGCCAATGCCCAAAACATCATCCTCTCCAAATAGTATTATCTATGAATATCCTTTATTAACTTTTTGTTGAACATTTTGTCCTTGGCGTCTGCGCCTCCCTCTTCAATGCATACAACACATGCTTAAACCTTAGACAAAACAACTAGATGAGCACCATCAATTGGATTCTTACACACATAGTTAGGTCATTGCAAGAGGGAATTACATGTCATAGGTTTTGTCATTATGGATGCAAAGGTTTTTAATTCACCATAATGCGAAATATGTACTCCATCATCCAACTTTATATTAGTGGAAAGATTTTAATTACTTGTTTAGAATTTATTATTATTCTTTGACTGAGAATGTAATTTATTGGTTCCGAGTTAAATAGCATATTGCTCTGTATGGTAATGGTGATGAATTATTAATTCCATCTAGGGAGGAAAGTAGAAATCTTTTCTTTAATCTAATAGTGATCTTTACCAAAAAATGAAGTATTGATTCGGTACATTTGTATTTTTTATATATTAAATTATTTATAATTAAATTTATATTTTTAAATATTTAATCATTTATTTTTAACGGATAAATCTCTTAAAAAATATAAATTTAATTATAAATAATAAAATATATCAAAAATATGAATAGTCAAATATTAAAAATATAAATTCAACTGTATACAGAAACTTTCAACGGAGTCCCCTACCACCACAAACAAAAAAATTTAATTTTAATTTTAAATCCATATCCTTATCTGTGTGCTTTTGCTTCACTGTGTCATTTGTCCTTTGGTGACTGCGTTCACTGTTATGAGGCCCCATCAACCCATGCCATGCTTATGGATGCCCCACCCACACACACGCTCTCTTTTTTTTTTTTTTTTTTTGTCATTAGTTTTATTAATATAAATATTAATAATAGTAAATTTTATTTATTAAAATATCCTCAAACGCTAGAAGTCAAGAGATGCACAGATTTACGGCAAGAATGATTGGGACCAAGATAATTAATTTAGGTTTGAATAAAAGGACAAAGGAGTGTAGAGAAGTGGGAGAGGTGGGAGAAGGGCACGTGTCAAGTGCTTATGAAAAGCAAACAAAAAAATAATGATGTCAGGAGATGAAGCTCATCCTTCGTTCAGATATCAGCCGCCATCTTTCTATACGTTGGTTATGAAAGACAAACTAAACCAAGACCAATCAATCATCTCTCAAAAGCATACCGACAGCTGGCATGGCATCCCTCCTCTTTGGTGGGTCCCTTGTTTTGCAACTGATCTCTCTTCCCCTCCCTTCTCTTCTCCTTGGCCCAATCCCATTTTCCATGTCAAGACAAATTCCCTCAACCATAAATTGCTTTCCCATCCTCTCTTCCCAAAAATTCCAATTCTTCTCTCTCTCTTCCTCTTTTTGAGTTGGTTTTGTTCTCTCACAATCCTAACTCTTAAAGGAGGAGCCTTTACTTCTTTCTTTATCTTCAAACTATATTGTAGTTTGGTTGGTCTGTGTGTACTAAATAATTAGATAGGCATGAAGAACCCACAATCAAATTTGCCACCAGGGTTTAGATTCCACCCTACAGATGAAGAACTAATCCTTCATTACCTAAAGAAGAAGATCACATCTGCACCCTTTCCTGTTTCCATCATTGCTGATGTTGATATCTATAAGTTTGATCCGTGGGAATTACCAGGTTTCTTTTCTATACCCTATTTGATTTTGTTTCCTTAATTGGCTTCGTACTGGGTTGCTCGCAATTTCTTCATATATATGTATAAAGAGAGAGATGATGTTAATATATGCTGTTGTTTTGTGTTGCTTGATTAGCTAAAGCTGCCTTTGGAGAGAAAGAATGGTACTTTTTCAGTCCTAGAGATAGAAAGTACCCTAACGGAGCTAGGCCTAACAGGGCAGCAGCTTCTGGGTATTGGAAGGCAACGGGCACAGACAAAGTCATAATGGCATCATCAATAATCCCAGCCACCGGTGGCCACGGTGGTGGAGGTGGAGCAGTGCAAGAGAACGTTGGTGTCAAGAAGGCCCTTGTCTTCTACAAGGGAAAGCCTCCTAAAGGAATCAAGACAAATTGGATTATGCATGAATATAGACTTGTTGATGCCGCCACTTACAACCATAAACCAATCAAGCCAAAAGATTCACCCACCACAATGAGGGTAAGCATCTTTAACTTACTGATGCCAACTTGCACTAAAGAATCAACAAACTCAATTGCAAATAATTGTGATGTTCCTATTTTTTTTTTTTCAGAAATTTTAAAAATATATGCTGTGGTTAAAATTTATTCATCATTTTCCAAAGTCAAAAAGTTTTGGCCTAGGT
>CANXYI011425835.1:0-16555 GCA_948208565.1 Hura crepitans | reverse complement strand
ATATTATGTAACTCATAAAATCAAAGCGTGATAATTGAAATGGAGAAGTGCCACAAGTGTATTGTGTGACAAAAAGATGTTAGAGACAAGTTATATCAAAATAGAAAATTGCAATAAGTAAGAAGTATGGCGAGAGACCCTTGAAACAAGAGAGGAAGTTAGCAATAAGTTAGCAAAGGTTTCAGGCTAAGTAGAAATAAGACTGAATATATGCAGTATAATTTTAGCCAAAGCAGGAGGAATGCAAGAGAATTAATGCTAGGCAGTGTACAAGTGCCAAAGTGTAACTATTTCAAGTATTCGAGCTCCATTTTTCAAGTTGATTAGATGATATATTATGTAACTCATAAAATCAAAGCGTGATAATTGAAATGGAGAAGTGCCACAAGTGTATTGTGTGACAAAAAGATGTTAGAGACAAGTTATATCAAAATAGAAAATTGACCAGCTGCAATTAATATATAATTATATTTTTAATAGTTATCTTATTTAGGAGATTTTATTTTATTTAGGAGTTACATTTTTCTATTTTAGTATTTCCTAATTAGAAAGGAATTTATAGTTTCTTATTTAGAAAATAATTCCTATTTTATTAGACTTGTAGCCTCTATTTAAAAAGGCTGAATTTTAATCAATAAAACAAGCAAAGAGTAAAAAGAAATTATAAGAGATTGGGTTCTCCCTCTAATGAGTCCTAAGGTTCTTCCTCTTTTTGACGAGCTCAAAGGTTCTTGCTCCCTTTGACGAGCTCTAAGGTACAAGCTCTCTTTGACAAGCTCGAAGGTACAAGCTCCTTTTGATGAACTTGATTATCGCTCTAGTGTTCCGACCCACAAATTGGGACCACAACAATTTGTATCAGAGCCACACACCATGGGCAACAAAACTAAAAGTGATGAATTGAAGACCGTTCTCCAAAAGATAGAAGCTATTACTGCAACAAGGGTCTCATATTTGAGTCAAAAATGGAAATAATGGAGCTGGATATCAACCTTGCTAGAATCTTGATGGTCTAGAGCTTGAGAACAAGCTCTTTCTTCAAGAAGGGAGTAATGTTATAGACAAGTTATATCAAAATAGAAAGTTAACCAGCTGTAATTAATATATAATTATATTTTTAGTAGTTATCTTATTTAGGAGATTTTATTTTATTTAGGAGTTACATTTGTTATGGCAGATTTTAGTATTTATTTTTCTATTTTAATATTTCCTAATTAGAAAGGAATTTATAGTTTCTTATTTAGAAAATAATTCCTATTTTATTAGACTTATAACCTCTATTTAAAGAAGCTGAATTTCAATCAATAAAACAAGCAAAAAGCAAAAAGAAATTCTAAGAGATCGGGTGCTCTCTCTAATGAGTCCCAAGGTTCTTGCTCCCTTTGACGAGGTCGAAGGTTTTTGGTCCCTTTGATGAGCTTGAAGGTAAAAGCTTATCACCCTGGTGTTCCGTGCCACAAATTGGGACCACAACAAAAGTTACCTAGTAAAGTGAAGGAAAAGTTCTAGAGAACATAAACGAAACTAGCTGCATTATATGGGAGTTAGTGTTGAGCATCAAAAGATAACAAATACATAGATTGAATGTAACAGAAATGCGGATGCTAAGATGGATGAGTGGACATACAAAATTGTATAGGATTAGAAATGAATGCATCTAGCAAAGGGGTGCATGTAACACATATTGTGAATAAGAGAAGAGAAGGTGCTTTTAAGGCGGTTTGATCATGTGCTATGGAGACCCCATATATCCTAGTGAGAAAATGTGAGTTCGCTAGTACAAAGGGGAAAAAAGGAATAGGTAGGCCTAAAATCACATGGAAAAATGTAGTGTCTAATGATCTTTGCACACTAGGCATTGAGATGAATCTTGCCTTGGACATGGGACATGAAGATAGAGAATTCATATAATAGAACTCCTTTAGTATGGGATTAAGGCTTAGTTGTTTTTGTTCTTATGCCCAATGATTCAGTAAAGGGACACAAACAATAATCTAGCATGTGCAAACTACACATCATATATTCCAAATATATTCAAATAAATGGCAGCCTAAAACAATTTTCACATGAAAAGATATGCTGAAATTTGAATCATTTTTCTTATAAACTATATTGACAAAAAATTAAAAATAATTGACCTTGACATAGTCAAAATTTCCATTAACACAGAGGGCAAGATTGCTAGGAAGAGTCCAGGGGGTTGTTGTCCAGGCCACAAAAGCTGCATTATGTGGATCGTCAACAATAGGGAATGCCACCATTATCTCGGGGTCAGGAACATCCTGCGTTATCCAAAATATGTTAAGCATAATTAGAACTTTAAAACTTGATAATAAAAATGGCAAAAATTCAGTAACTGATAATATGAAGAGGTAAGCACTACAAACCTTATAATTCTGACCAGCTTCAAAATTAGATAGCACAGTTTTGCAACCAGTGCTGTACGGCATGACCTATAGAAGAACAACAACAACAACAACAAGAAGCAATTAAAACAAAATGCCGTATAAAAAAAATCTAATGAAGAAAAAAAATACAACTGACCGCTCAAAAGATACTGTTTTTTTAACACCTCACTAGGGAAAAAGAATCTAACGGCTTTTGTTTAGAGGCAATTGAGTGGGAAAGAAAAGAAATTCAATATTTCTCTTTCAAGTCGTTTAGTTACTAAATAAAGAATAAAATATTTAATGATAAGAGAAATACGGATTCTCAATTTCCCTTCGGAGGACAAATTTTGGACCAATTTTGATAGGAAATCAGGGAAATTATAACTATTTTTCTTTTCTTTTCCTTCTGTTTACAGGCATACAGAGATTAGAAAGCAAACAAACTGTAAATCAAGTAATTACGCTCAAATTATCATACAACAAATAAATCTACAAAATTTGCACGTATCAGTACACGAGGAGAAGAGGACGCAATCAAACACAATTTCAAACAGCACACAGCTCAACCTGACGAATAAATAAAGAAAATAAACCAAATTTCGTTTGAATCAATAGGAAGACAATGCAAAAAAGTGATTCAAATTATAAAACAACAGACCTTGAAACCCTTATAAACAAGTCCTTTCTCCCAAAGCTGAGCAAAAACCCACCAAACACTCTCCATAAACTTCAAGTCCATAGTTTTATAATCATTCCTAAAATCGATCCATCTTCCAGTCCTCGTAATAACCTTTTCCCACTCAGATACATACCTAGTCACAATACTCCTACACTCCTCGTTATACTTATCAATTCCCATTTTCAAAACCTCCTCCCTTCTCTTGATTCCCAATTTCCGGTCGATCTCATTCTCCACAGGCAAGCCATGGCAGTCCCAACCAAAACGGCGAGTAACATGGTGACCTCTCATGGTCTGGTAGCGGGTGACAATATCCTTGATGGTGCCAGCAAGGATGTGGCCGTAGTGAGGGAGACCAGTAGCGAAAGGAGGGCCGTCGTAGAAGATGTATTCGGGAAGGGATTCGGTGCGGGCCAATTGGGTCTCAAAAGCTTTGATTTCGGACCACAGAGAGAGGATTTTTTCCTCCTGGTTTGGGAAAGAAAAGTCCTTTCCTTCACAGACTTCCTCCATTGTGGCTATGGTGTGGCTACGGAGGAAGATGGATAGATAGAGAAATGAGGGCTTAGGGTTCTTAGAGAAGGTGGCAGCGGACAGGAGAGAGCGCAGAAAGGGTTTACATACGAGATTTTGACTTTACCGTTGAACACTTGAGACTTACTCAAACCCACAGCTATTAGTCTATTACTACTTGACTTGTTGGAAAACGGGTCAAGTCGGACAAGTTTGGATGGGTCGGGTTGACACGTCGTTCTCGTGGAGAAATATGTCTTTTGGCTCCAAACTTTATCAATTTGTTTTATCAAGTCCCTCAACAGTCTGTTCGGGTGATTAATGTATTTGATTTCATTATATTATATAATTTTATAATTTATTGTATTAAACAATGTTTTAAAAAAGACAGTATAATTTATCATAATTTTATAACCATTTCTCATTTAATTTAACCGTATTTTATTGTAGTATATAATAATTAAATTACCTAAATACTCCATTCAATATTATATTCATTTTTATTATAATTATTTATTTTATTATTTTAATCCACATCATAATTTTATTTACAATACACATAAAAAGTCATAAACTCAAAATTTATCATAAAATAATTTTTAATATAAATAGATAAATATTTTGGTCCGAAGTATGAAAATCATTAAAGGAATAAATAACAATATAAAGATTAAACAAATGAACAAAACATATGAAAATATAAAATAGATTCTTAATTATAATTTATGTCATAATAAAATTTTGAAAAATAAAAAAATGAAAGAGATTAACAAAATTTTTTTTAAAATTAGACTTGATTATGGGCCACGCCGGATTCAAGTGCAGAAATAAGACTTGAAAAAATAACAACTCAAATTTAAAAAAAAACAATATTATATCATATAAAAAGTTTATTATATGAAAAATTAATATAGTGTAATATAAAAAGTAAAAAATTTGAATAATTATAAACTTCAGTAATATAACATGTTGCATGAAAGTGATATAGCCTAAAAATTTTAAATAATCTAATCTATCATACGTATTAATACAAATACATAAATAATTCTATATGTAATTAAAAAATATAAAATTTAGACTACAAAAATTAAAAAGTTGTTATGATATAATAGATGACTATTCTAAATAAACTCTATCTGTTATAAATAGATAAATTATACCCAGTGTAGATAGATTCTATCTTTGGTATTCTTATCATATTCTCTATTTCATTGAGTCGCTAGGTAGCTAGTGGTTTACTACAACCTAGCTGAAGTTTTCTTTTGAATTTTCAAAAATTAAAAAGTAATAATACGGTTGTCATATTGACTCTTATTTTTTAATCAAATCTAAATCAAATCATTTATTATTTTTTCAACTAAAATTGATATTTTTTAGATAAATTTAAATTGAATATTTATATCAGAATTAAAAATTGACATATTTATGCAAACATGATATTATAAAGTCATTGTTTGTGTAAATTTTTAGTGTACTCATAATTTTACTTTTATTTAATGCATTTAATGCTTCTAAATTAATTATAAATATTTTTTTAAATACAAAACAAGGACTTGTAAAAGCATTATTTTTCTAAAAAAACATCTATAAAATATTATTTTTATTTATAAGCAAATATTGACATCCCATTATAATATAACTAGCACATCGATATTGATAATTTAAATTCAATGTGTCAAATAAATTTGTGTTTTGAAAGTCATATTAAATGGTTAATTTCTATGAATTAATAATTTTTCATTCATTATGTCGAAAAATGGTTTTTCTACTTTTTTTTTTGTATTATATATAATTAATAGTATATCTAATTAGTGATTTTTCTTATATACAGTGTCTTTTGCAATGTCAAATTTCACAAAATTTAAAATTGTTACCCTTGATATTTTTAGAAGCAATTATTTATCATAGGTTCTTGATATCGAAATCTATTTGAATGCTATGAATCTTGGAGATTTTATAAAAGAAGGAAATGAAGCATCCCTGCAGGATTGTGCTAAAGCCATGATCTTCCTTTGGCAATATTTACATGAATAGTTGAAAACATAATATCTCACTATTAAAGACCCACTGGTCATTCAAAACAGTTTAAATGAGATATATGAACACTAAAGAACGGTGATTCTCTCTAGAGTTCGATATGATTAGATATACTTACGTCTACAAGACTTTAAAACTGTAAGTAAATATAATTCAGCCCTGTTTAAAATTAGCTCTCAATTGAAATTATATGAAGAGAAAATTAATGATGAAGATATGTTAGAAAAAATATATTATACTTTTCATGCCTCAAATGTGCTCCTGCAGTAGCAATATCGAGAGCATGGATTTAAAAAATATTATGAGCTAATTTCTTGCCTACTTATGGCTGAATAAAATAACGAGCTCTTGATGAAAAATCACCAATCTCATCCAGCTGGTTCGTCCTCATTCCCTAAAATGAATGCGGCATTTTCTCAAGATCACAGGCAAGGTCATGGTAAAAAGAGTGGAAGTCGTTGTAAGAAATTAACTAATACTAATTTTCATCCACGTCCTAAAAATAAAGGTGCTAAGAATAAAAGGGGCAAAAATGAGAAAAATTCAGAAACAAGAACTTAAAACAGTGACAATATTTGCTATAGGTGTGAAACAAAAGGTCACTGGTCTCGATTGTGTCGCACTCCAAGGTATTTAGTTGATCTTTACAAGAAATCATTAAAAGGAAAAAGAAAAAAATGCTGAAGTGAATTTTTTCTGAACCTGTTGATCCTTATGAGAATGAGCCTTTAGATGTTAATTTAGATGTTTCTGATTTTTTTACTCATGAAGATGGTAGAATTGATCATTTGATTGGAGATAGAAACGTCCACAACTAAAATATGTTTATCTTACTTTTTTTGCTTAGGGAATTTTTTTTAATAAGACTCTCTTTGTAATTTAGTATTTCTTAATAAAATTAGTATTTTTCATATTTCTTATTTATTTTTCTTTTCTTATATTGTGTATTACTAGAAAAAACAATATAAGTTGATGGTATGGATGATGACAAATATTTAGTAGACAGTGGCACAACTCATATAATTTTTCGTGATGAAAAATATTTTTTAAAATTAACATTAGTTGAAATTAATGTTAATACAATATTTGGCACAGCAAATGTAGTTGAAGGCTCCGAAAAAGCCAATATCATACTTTCAAATGAAACAATATTATACATTAATGATGCGTTATATTCTAGTAGATCCCGAAGAAATCTACCAAGTTTTAAGGATATTTGTCGCAATGGTTATCATATTGAAACCAAGAATGAGGGGAATGTTGAATATCTATATATCACCTACACAAATTCGAACTAGAATTTCGTATTAGAAAAACTTTCAAGTTTTTCAACTGAATTATATTTTACAAAACTTAAAATGGTTGAATCAAATTATACGCACCGAAAGTGCACAGATCAAAAGAATTTTATTCTTTGGCATAATCATTTGGGTCATTCTAGTTCAACCATGATGCGACATATTATTGAAAATTCAAATGGATATGAACTAAAAAATCAAAAAATTATTTTATCAGATGATTATTTTTGTACTTGTTGTGCTCAAGGTAAATTAATTGTAAGACTTTCACCATCCAAATTACATTTGAAGTTTTCTATTTTTCTACAAAGAATACATGAAGATATATGTGATCCAATTCATCTGTCATGTGGACCATTCAGGTATTTCATGATTTTAATTGATGCTTCAACTCGATGGTCACATATATGCTTACTTTCCACTTGTAATGTTGCTTTGGATAAATTTCTTGCTCAAATAATAAAGTTAAGGTTAAGTTTTCTTTATCATCCCATTAAAATAGTTCGTCTAGACAATACATGAGAGTTTACTTCAAAAGCATTTAATGATTTTTGCATGTCAATTGGAATCAATGTAGAACATTCTATTGCACATGTTCATACTCAAAATGGTTTAGATAAATCTTTTATTAAGTGCCTACAATTAATTGTTAGATCTATACCTATGAAATCAAATCTTCCTATATTTACTTGGGGATATGCTATAGTTCATGCAACATCTTTACTTCATATTCGACCATCTGCATATCATAATTTTTCACCTTTACAGCTTATTTTTTGTCAATAACCTAACATATCTCATCTTAGAATCTTTGGTTGTGCTTTATATGTTCCTATTATACCTCCTCGGCGAACTAAAATGGGTCCTCAATACCATCTTGGTATTTATATAAATTTTGATTCACCTTCAATTATAAGGTACCTTGAACCTTTAACAGGTGATCTTTTTAGAGTAAGATTTTTAGATTGTCAATTTGATGAATTAATTTTTCCAACATTAGGAGAAGGTAAAGGTAAAGGATCACAAGCACAAGAAATTAGTTATAATACATCAACTTTGTCTAATTTTGATACATGCACAAATCAATGTGAACTTAAAGTTCACCAAATAATTCATTTGCAAAATGCTGCAAATCAATTTCTAGATATATTCACAGGCACCCAAAGGGTCATTAAATCCCATATTCCGGCTGCTAATGCTCCTGATCACTAATGCTGCAAATAATTTATTTTTGATATATATATATATATTCTCTTAGGAAAGTTTCTCTTTTTATATTTATCAATTTTCAAGTCATTTTTTTGCCAAGTTTATAGAATCTAATATGCTATATAAAAATGATTATTTTGTGAGAAGAATTCTAATTACTAATTGCTATAAAAAAATAATTTTGCATGAATAATTTATATAATATGAAAAATTATAGTCTAAAAATTGAAACACTAATTGTTAATTACTAGTTTTTAAAGTGTTATTGATCATTGGTTATTTTGATGTGTGTTTTTCAATTACTAATTGCTAAAAATGCAAATTATGTTATTTGATATAAAAGTATATACCAATCTAGTATAATTTATTATATCATTATATAGAAAATGTATGCAATTTGATATAAAATAATATATCAAAGTAGTATATTTTGTTATACTATTATGCATAAAAGTATGTTATTTGGTATAATAAAATATACCGATTCGGTATATCTTTATTACGTAGAAATTTGTGTAACTCAGTATAATATAATATGATAGAGTAGTATATTTTTTTATATCACTATGAAAAAAAGTATATTATTTAATTTTTTTACAATTAAAAATTTTGAAAAATGAGTAATAGGTTTAGGAGATAGATTTAAAAAGGATATGGATTTGGGGAAAAATAAGACAAATAGCTTTAGAAAACTTATCCCTCAAACCTAAAAAAAAATATAAGGCAAAACTATAAAATCAAAAATGAGATTTTATCATAAAATTTTCTAATTATTTGTTGGTTCACCTATGGTTAGTGTATAGACCTTGACTTGTTGTGAATAACAAATCTATACAAACCTTTGAAAATACTATTATGACTATATTAAATAGTGACAACATTCCTATTTCAATTAATTTGAGTGAATTACTTTTTTTTAATTAATATCAGGTGATGAAAGAGAAAGAAATGGAGTTGATATGAACAAAGGAAAATGATTAAGGGAGAGTAAATGGCAAGACATGAGAAAGATACAAACAAAACATAAAACCACGTTTTGATGGTTGTGAATTTTATGTTTTTTACTTTTAAAGTTTTAAATTTTAATTGATGAAAGTTAAAGCAACATATTTTTTATAGAATGGGTTTCCTTTTTTTTTCAAAAAACAAAAACTTAAAATTCAAAACAACGTTGAACATATCCTTATAGTAATGTTGGTGGCTACATCAGTAATGATGTTAATTGTAGTAGAATTGACAGCAATAATGGTGATAGTGGCAACAATAATAATGTTGATAGTAGTGTTAGTAATAGTAGCAATAACGATAGTGGTGTTAATGGTAGTGGTAATTACGAAGGCAAAGGCAACATTAACAATGGTGCTAGTGATGATGCCTATGGAGCCAATGGTAGTGGTGGCAACAATATTAATAATGGTGTTAGTGGTGGTGGTAACGACAGTGGCAATGTTGATAGCTTCAACAATAATGTTAGTGGTGGTGTTGGTAATGGTGAAGGCAAAGGTAGCATCCACCGTGGTGCTAGTGACAGTAGTGTGGGTAGCAATGGTGAAGCTAGTGTCAGTAGTGATGTTAGTGGCATTGATAGTAGTGGCAAAGTTAATAGTGAAAAATGATAAAAAAAAAATAAGTGAAATCAAAAAATTAATAATTTGTTATTTTATGTATTATATTTTTTATTTTAAAAATAATTTCATTATATTTAGTAAATGCAAAAATAAAACTTTTTTACCTTAATCAACTTGTTTTTTATTTTGAAAAAAAATAAAAAATTTTAAAATCAAAACAAATCCAAACTCACTATTAAGATTTGACTATTTTTCATAATTGTAAAACTATAAAATAAAATTAGAGTATTATATAATTTTAATAGTAAAAAAATAATTTTAAAATATATGATATATTAAAAAATCATGTAAAATCATCAAAGAAACATGCTCTTTAAGTCTTTTTTTAAAAAAAAGGTTCTTACGTCTTAATTGGCAATTTGTAATAAAGAAATTTTTTATAGAATACTTTTAAGTGTTTAACATTTGACATTGACATGATAAAATTTTGAAATTGAAAGTTGATTTAGCTATTGCTAAAAAATTGATATATCTATAAATTCGAATATAAATTAATATGCTTGACAAAAAGTTAACTCTTGTGTGTTTGCTCTCTTGTCATATGACAAGTTTGTTCTTTATTGTCGTATGACAAGCCTTCTTTCATATTTTGTTTCTCGTGGCAAGCTCTAGTTATAGTCAAATTAGTATTAAGGATATGCACACAAGTTTATCGTTAGCGAATGATGGTGGCAGGGGTTTTAGTGTTTGATGAAGAAGTTTTTCAAAAGCAGTCATTAAATCTGAAATGGAGCATTGTTGGTAAATTTCTATCGTCCAAAACCATAAATGTTAGTGTTATAAAGAATACTCTTGCTGCATAATAGAGACCTATAAATGGTGTGGCTATTAAGGATATATAACCTAACTTATTTATTTTCCATTTCTTTTTTCTTAAAAGTTGACATGCAAAAGGTGTTAGATGATAGTCCTTGGACCTTTAGAGGACATTTTATTATGAAAAACTTGGAATTATAGGAGCAACCTATAAAGTGGAGTTGTTCGATGTTGATTTTTGGATCCAAGTCTATGAAGTCCCAAATGACTCTATGTTTGAACGTGTTGGAAAAGGTATTAGCAATTATATGGGGAAGTTCATGGCTTATGATCCTAATAATTCTTGTGGGCTTTGGCATAACTATATGAGAATTCGAGTAGTGATTAATGTGAGAAAACAGTTAAAGAAATCCATGCATATAAAAAAAGTAAAAGGTGAATGGGCTAAAGTAAAATTTAAGTATGAAAAACTATCAACGTTATGCTTTATCCATGGCTTGATTAGGCATATTGATTGATTTTGTCTAATGCACTTGAAGGCAAATGGATGTCCACTAATAAAAGTTTATAATAGGTCACTATGAGAAGGAGGCCAACAACAATAACAAAATTACGGTGAAAAATGTCAACATGTTGACTCTTTGATAATGATAGTGGCCAAAAAAGGAAATATTGATGACAACATGGTTGTTGATCAAAGGGAATAGATCCTGCAAAATATGGTTAAACTGGATACTAAAGGAGGAATAAAAAGAGTTAATTTAGGAAGAATATGAATACAAGGAAAAAATAATAGATAGAGTATAATTTATCAAATAATGGGGCAATTAATAATGGGTTGGTTATAGCAGATGTGAAATGGCATTAGAAATAGGTGTTAGTGGATCATCTAATGGGGAATAAAGTTGGAGAGGATTTGGAAGAGAATCCAAAAACTTGCAGGAGGCAAGCTTTAATCTCCAATGAGTACTATTAATTAGAACTGCCGTAGGATGGGCAACCCATAAACAATATAGGTTCTAAGGGACTAAATCCATAGCAAAAAGCCCAATTTTCTATTCTTGTGTGAAACTTTTAGTTGAAGGAATAAAATAGATCATATCAAAACCTAATTAGGCTATGAAGGTAGCTTTGTTGTTAATTGTGTGGGACATAGTAGAGGGCTTGCTTTTTCTGGAAAAGTTGTAACAAGTGAGACTCTTAAGCTTTTCTCGATCATATAAATGTCAAAGTTAAGCTTCTTTCTTCATAGGTTTTGAGATTAATAGGGTATTGTGGGATCGCTGCTTGAAATAAAAGAGAGTTTATTGAGAGTGCATCTCTCCCTAGTGGATTATAAGTGACTTCAATGATATCCTACCTATCATTAAAAAGAGAGATGGATCACAACACCCAACTAGTTTGATTAAAGGGATCCAAAAAGCAATTTTGGATAATATACTGGTATATTTAGGTATGATTAGTTACCAATTCACATAGGAAAGAGGGTTCAACTGGGAATATAAAGTCAATGAGAGACTTGATAGGTGCTTGGCCAATGATGAATTGGTGCAACTTTTTCGAACTACAAAGTTCATAATCTTAGTATGTTCTCCTTAAATCATTGTCATGTCTCTTTAAATCTTTTTTGGTTAATTCAAGTTTGTAGAATTTATTGCTTTAGATTTGAGAATCTATGGATTAAAGACAAGCAATGTCGATACTTAAAAGTTTCAAATGTTGAAATCTATGGATATGTCAATAATCAAGTATCAAATGACCAAAATGTTATATTGCTTCAGCTTTTTACTATAGAGGAAGTCAAAGACGTCGTTTTTGGAATAAACCCAAATAAGTCTCTAGGCTTGGATGGGATGAGCCCAACATTTTACCAATAGTTTTGAGATATCGTGGGGAAAAATATTTTTGATTCTGTGCTTAAAATGCTAATTGATTAAGAGCTTCCCATTGGCCTCAAAGATACAACTATCATGTTGATTCCGAAGAAAAAGGAGATTGAGAGTATATCAGATATCCGATCGATATCTTTGTGCAATATCCTTTACAAGATTACATCTAAAATGGTTACAAATTGCCGTAAGGGTATTTTGGATAGCTTCATTCTTTAAATCAAAGTGCTTTTATGTCAGGAAGGCAAATCTCTAATAATGCTATTCTAGCTGCAAAATTACTTCATTATTTGAAAAGGAAACAATAAGGGAATAATGGTGTAGTAGCTTTGAATATTGAAATAAGTAAAGCATATGACAATGCTTCATATGGATTTTCATTCTAATTGGGTTTCTTTGGTTATGGCATATGTTACCTTAGTAAAATATTATGATCAATGTGACTCCAACTTAGTAGGACCTATTGTTTCTGAAAGAGGGTTACGCCAAGGGGACCCTTTATTAACCGATTTGTTTATTCTATGTGGCAAGGGGTTGTTAAATAGCATTCAATATTTTGAAGCTAAAGGAGACTTACATGGTGTTTCAGTGGCACAAGGAGCACCTTATATCTCCCATCTATTCTTCACAGATGATAGTTATTTCTTTTTTTAGGGTAAATGCTCAGGAGGTTGATGCTATGAAGATCTTTGATATTTATGAACAAGCCTCAGGCTAATATATTAACTATCAGAAATCTTCCATACTATTCAATGATAACACCATAGAGGAAGTTATAGATTGTTTGCCAATAACTTGGGATGATTAGAGATTCGAAAGATGATTTGTATCTTGGGCTTTCATGTTTGATTAAAAGGAACAAACGTAATACGTTTAATTATATCAAAGCTAAAATATGGCAAAGGATCCAAAAATGGTGTCGTGTTGGTTTCTTAAGGGTATGGAAAGAGATTTTATTGAAAGTTATGGCACAAGCTATTCCCAATTACTTGATAAGTGTCTACCTTCTACCTTTAGCGCTTTGTCGAGAAATAAAGGTTATGCTTAATTCCTTTTGGTGAGAATGCAAAAAGAATGAACAGAAAGGCATCTATCACTTAAGCTGGAATAAGTTAGGTGTGTCGAAGTTCTAAGATGGTTTTGGTTTTAAGAGAGTTCATGAATTTAATATAGCCATGCTTGGTAAAATTACACGAAGGTTATTGAAAAACTCAAATTCACTAGTTACCAGGGTGCTTAAAAGTCGTTACTTTCCTTGTTCCTCTTTTTTGGAAGCTAAATTATGGACAAATCCAAGTTACATATGGCAAAGTATTATGGCAAGTCAACCAGTAATGAATAAGGTTTGCAAGATACGTGTTGGCAATGGATAAAGTATATCTATTTAAGGTTTGCCATGGCTTCTAGATGATACGAATCCTTATGTTACTTCTAAAATTTTGCTTGGGTTTGAAGATTTGGTAGTAAATGATCTAATTATAGTAGTCAGAGATGTTGGAATTAGGACCTTTTGAATGGTTTACTAAATGACATAGATAAGAAGCTTATTTTTTCAATTCCCTTTAGTTAAAGGCAGGTGAAGGATCGATGGGTTTGAATACAGGATAGCTCATGATGCTTTTATAGTTAAAAGTGCTTAAAAATGGCTTATAGTTCAATGTAATTCCTCTGCACAATTTGAGTCGAGGTTCCATTGGAATAAGATTTGAAAATTGATTATTCATACAAAAGCAAGAAACTTAGTCTTGAGAGTAGTGACAAACTCGATTCCAATTAAAACTAATCTCATTCATATGACATGTCGAGGTGAACTCCCAGTGTTTTGTTTGTTAAAAAAATACGAGAATTTGATCATATTTTCGATAGGTGTCCTTTTGCTCAGGATTGTTTTAGAATTGTTGGTTTAATTATACCTATTACTAGTGACTTTAGTATTGTTGGATGGTTGAAGTTTATGTATGGCAATTTTAATTTACAATGTTGTGCTTGTATTGGTATGGTTTTGTGGATCTTATGCAAACATAGAAATTATGTTGTGTGGAATGGTAAAAGGGAATTTGCAAATGCTATTGTTAATTTTGCCACGACTTACTTAATAGATTAGGCCAATGCACAAAAAGTAAGAGTGATTGAAAAACTAGGTAGACCTATCCGTACAACAACAGGTTTGTCTTTACCTCATAATGGTTAGTTGAATATGAATACAAATGCTACTATTTTTGTGGATTGTTATCGTAGTAGTATTGGTTATATTCTTCACAATGCAGATAGAGGCTTTATTGCTATTGATGCCAAGCCTTTTGAAGAATGCTATGAACTAGCAATAGCAAAAGCTATGGAAATAAGAGAAGCTCTATGTGCCTAAAAATCATGATATAAGCTTGGTTAATATTGAGTCGGATGCTAAGATTGTTGTTCAATGGCTGAATAGAAATTGCAAAGGTTCGTTTCACTTGGTCTTAGTGGTGGATGATTGTTTATTAATCAATAAAACTTTATGTAACGGTTAGTTTTTTTTGTTGATTAGCAATTCAGATAACGCAAGCTTTAACAAAGGCTACTATTTCCTTATTGGATTACACTGTTTGGGAGGGCAGTCCTCCTGATTTTGTTTGTGCCACTTTGGCTGCTGACTTTATTCCTTAATAAATTATTTTACTTTCAAAATAAATTAATATGCTTAGCAAATCGGATAAAATTTTCATGTTTTCTTCTTAAAATTTTAAAATTTGTTTTCACAAAAAAATAAAAAAATTAGCTATTTAATTGTAAGAAACCTACTTTAACAATTTTTTTTAAATAACACTAACAGAAAAATATTAAAAATCCAATAAGATGAATAAATTTTCATGGCCTAATAAATAATAAGTATAAAATTGATTACGATGAATATGATTCGATTATAATAAAAAATGAGCTATTCTAATTCAGTAGTTTAGTTCGATTATTTTGATTTATTAATTTGGTTTTAGTGCATAATATAGAAAAAAAACTCAATTATCAATTTATTTTGGTTAACAATCAAATTTTTTATAATTAAAATCGAATTAACTAAAATTTAAAATTACGTTTATTTTTTGTTTTAAATAAAAATTATGTCAATCCATTGTCTATTTTAATTCTATTTTTGCAAAATTCTGTTTTGCGAAAACAAAAATATTTTGGTTTAGGGTTTTTATTTCTTTACACTATGTTTGTATTGTTGTATCCCTTTGTTTCAAAATATATCGTACGTTGTTTTATTGTATCATGACATAGTATCTAGATTGCTGATTTGATAGTCAAAGTGTAGTCAAAAACTCCACTAGGCCCATTTGTTTTGTGGGTCTTTTAAAATTTTTTGACATATTTTTGGGTCTTCTAGTTATTATTAGTGCAGTGAGCATGAACCCTTTTTCCATCATTTCAACCAGAGATCCAAGAACTTTGTCACTTTTTCCAAACCTTTTTCACAACCTAGTACCATCTCAATCAAATGTTGTAACGCTTCTTAACTCACAGGTAGCAGTTCTTGCTAACGTGTATCAGCTAGTCAATATAGTCCCTATAGCCATGGCAACACACATTACTGATAAACAAACAACTAGGGACCTAATAGCTACTTTACAAGAGTTCACAATTGCTATCAGGAAAATAGGCATTATCAATATCATAGCCTCAAGGATTTGCTCAAGTTCAACCACAACCACTATTGCAATAGCCGATCCAAATTTAACCAATCAAACAAGTTCTCGCGCAACAATAATTTGTGCAATAGGACCAGTTCAACATGTAGCAAGGATAATAAGCTATAGGGGGACAATGTGGATAACAATTATTAAAGGGTTTGTTTGAACAACAAGCTATAGGGGGCAACTTAATCCACATTTTATGGCGAGAAGGTATGATAATCGCCCCAGTATAGACAATAATTATACTCTAGCACCTCGGGTAGTGTCATCTCCATTGCCTTTCCCCTGTCATCAACTTGACATTGGAAATGTGTATGTGTAGCCATTCCAACAACTATCAGGTTTGCAGGATGAAAAAACTAGGGCGTGTGCGATGCCAGGGGTGCAATGGAATCAACAGTCAAGCTTGACCACACTTACCATGGAAGAATTTAACATGTTATTTGAAGAAAGGATGCAAAAGTACTAAAACTAGATTGTCTTGC
>CANXYI011425834.1:0-11893 GCA_948208565.1 Hura crepitans | reverse complement strand
ATATATATATATATATATATATATATATATATATATATATATAGCTTTGAGATGTGGTTTTTGCATGACACATTATGTGTGAACATCAAAATAAGGATAATATAATTTCTTTAGTTAGTCATTAGTTAACTATACCAAATTAAAAATAAGCTATTCTAAGCTTTAATAAGATGGTGAAACTAAAAATACATTGGTTATAGCCCATATGAGTAACAACCTAGTAATAAATAGGTTGCCTAATCAACTAGGGATAAATAGTTGCTGCTAGGGCATTTTAGTGCTCTTATATGTATAGTTTATAGGTCCACCTTTAGTATGATCTAAAGGCCAATATTCTTGATCTTTGGATTCATGCAAGTGCAGCTGCTAGTTAGGTCAAATTGGGCCACTGCAAACTTTTATATAGGTATAGCCGTTGGTTTAGTCTAATAAGATCACTGTACATATATATACTAGTGCAGTAGTGATTAAGGTTAACATTGTAAGCCGTTGCACATTATGATCCCATTATCTATAGATTATGTGTTTTCTTAATATTGGTATTATAAACTAAATCTAATAGACTATTAACTTAGTGTATGTTTGATGTGAATATTATTACATGTATGTATCATGTGGTTTTGGTATCTTGGTTGATCATATTATGTATACATGTATAATACACATATGTTGCAATGTCTGTGCATCACGTAATGGATATGAGTATACTTTGCATGAACATGTATGGTATGCTAAGGCAATTTGCATATGTTATTTTGATTAGACTGCTAAGCTATTTGCTTAGCATATCATTTTCATGTGTGATACGTAGGTATGGAGAATAATTGAGCTAAAGCCTCAAAAAATAAAGACAAGTAAGAGAAGATCTTACTTTTAGTATAATGTTTGTTGTACCTAACTAAATTATGGAATGCATAGATAGAAGAAATGCACTCTTATGTTGTATGTATTAAGTTATAGGCTTAAACCATATTATTGTAAATCTGTTAATGATTTTGTAACTATATTTAAACTTTATAAAATAGTTTATGCTTGGTTGATGTCTTTTCTTGAGGTTGAGACTAATGCTTGTGATTTTAATGTTTATGGAGTGATTAAGAGGATCACAGTTATGAGCTATTATTAAGAAATGTTTTAGAAGTGCTTTCTATATTGCAAGTTACTATTTAAATTTTTGGATAATGCTCGGTATAGTCATTATGCTCCCGGAATTCTTAGCACAATGATTCTCAAATTTGAATTCGTAAATTAGTTTTAAGAAGTATTTTGAAAGCTCACATTTTTTTATTTTAATTATTATTGATAAGATTATTTTAAATAATATTATATGAGTTGAGATTAGATAGCATGTTATGTGTGCACTCCTTAGTTAGGTTGGGAGACAGGCTGGCAACTGTACTATGTAAGGGGTGTCACATAAACCATATAGAATCCCACTTGCTCTTGGTCATTAGTAATCTAACTATAAAATCTATAATGATTATATCTTATTTCCACTCTAGAATTGCTATAGGATGAAGCAATCTAAATGAAACCTAATGCTTGGCCTTTACTTACTGATAAGTAAGGCATCTAGTCATATACTTCGCTATGTCTCTCTTTACACTTGGCCATTAATAAATTATCTTCAAATCTTTATACATCTTCGTACTACCAAGATGCATGGCATAAGGAGCATTATAAGCAACTTGCAGGATTTGTTGTCTCACATCTTCTACATCTAATACATATAGATGATTATGATAATATAGATAGCCATCACTCTTAATCTTTTACTTTATAAGCTTCCCCTTTTGAATCAAACTCATAACATTCATTAGCCTATGATTATCCTTCTGAGTTATTGTAACAAACTTGACTTGATATGAAGCTTAACTAACAAACCACCATTATCAAGTAGCTTTAAGCTAACATTCATGGTCCTCAAATCTAATATACAATTCCTATTAGGAGCATCTACCACTAATTTGGCTTTCTCTATATGATAGTTAATAAGACAATCATAGTCCTTTATTAACTCTATCCACCTACTTTATCTCAAATTCAACTCTTTCTAAGTGGAAAGGTACTTCATACTCTTGTGATCAGTGTATACATAACATCTTTCTCTATAAAGATGGTGTCTTTAGATCCTTACAGAAAACACTAAGGCTGCAAGCTCTAAATCATGAGTCAGATAGTTCTTCTCATGAGGTTTTAGCTGCCTTAAAGCATAGGCCACAACCTTGCCTTTTTCCATAAACACATATACAACCCATTCAATTAAGCATCACTATAAGTTATGAACCCCTTTCTTGATACCAACTGAACTAGAATTAGAGCCTCTATCAACATACTCTTCAACTTGTCAAAGCTCTCTTGGCACTTGTTGTCTTATAGAAATATGACATTCTTCTTTAGAGGACATGTCATATGAGCATCAATAAGAGAAAATCCCTTAACAATCCTTCTATAATAGCCTACCAAACCTAAGAAACTTATGATCTTAGGGTGTTCCTAAGTGACTTATATTCCATAACGGCCTTAATCTTTCTGGGATCAACTCTAATGACATCTGCTAATGCTATATAACCAAGAAAAGACACCTCATCAAGCCAAAACTCACACTTGTTGAGTTTAGCATAAAGCTTTTATTCTCTTAACATCTTTAGAATAGTTCCCAAATGCTTCTCATGCTTATCCCAATTCTTAGAATATACAAGGATCTCATTAATAAAAGCCATAACAAACTAATCTAGAAAAGGCTAGAAGATACAATTCATGAGATCTATAAATGTCGCTAGAGCATCGGTAAGCCCAAATGGCATTATGAAAAACTCATAGTAGCCATATCTTATTCTAAAGGCCATTTAATGCACGTTTTCCTCCTTCACTCTTAGCTGATAAATACCTTGATCTAAGGTCAATCTTAGAGAAGACACTTATCCCTTTAAGCTAACCAAAAGGTTATTTATCTAAGGTAAAAGGTACTTATTCTTGATGATGACTTTATTTAGCTATCTATAGCCTATACATAGCCTTAACAAGCCATCTTTCTTCTTGACAAACAAAATTGGTGCTTCTCATTGTGAGATATTCGGTCTAATAAAACCTTTATCCAATAGCTTTTGCAACTATAACTTTAGCTATTTCAACTCCGTAAGAGCTATTCTATACGAAGCTATAGAAACTAGCATCATGCCTAGCAACACATCAATCCCAAATTCAAATTCCCATTTCAGTTGAAAACTAGGTAACTCATTTAGGAAAACATCCTTAAACTCTTATATAACTAGTATCTTGCTTGCATCTGGTTCTTCTCTTATAATGTCAATCACATAAACCAAAAATGCTTGGCAACCCTTCTTTGTCAATCTTCTTGCCATGACTTCTGATAACATATTGACATAAAGTTAAATCTTTCTCCCACAACTATCACTTCTACCTTGTCCATTTGGCTAGCCCTAACTCAGTCTCCAATATCTCTCCTATCTATCTTCTGAGAAGGATCTGTAGGTTTTATTAGACAATCCTTAACAACATGGCCTTTAGAGCCATATTACCAGCATACTCCCATCATAGTCATTTAACATATGCCCCTATATCTCCTACCACATTGTTCACACTAAGGTAGTGGTACACTTCTAGCTATGGATCTTGGGGCACTTATAGCCTAAGTCTATTGCCTAGACTAAGCTCTAGATCTCTGACCTGACTTCTATGTTTGATCTTATTTCTAACTTTGATATTACTTTGACTGATAAGCCTTCTACTTTTTGTCTGTTATAGAGAGCGAACTACTTTACCCTTGTCTAAAAGACCTATTCCTATAGAAATCGGTCTCTTTTCTCCTTTAGCTTATGAGCCTCTTCTACTTTATGGCAAACTATTACCAAAGCTAAGAAATTATTTATCTTCATAGGAGCTAACTGAAGTATAATCTCTAAGTTAAGCCCCTTCTCAAACTCCTTGTATCGATCCTCTTCGATAGCAACCACTTCCTTAGCATACCATCTCAGTCTTGTGAATTCCTTCTCATACTCTAACATAGATTTCTATCTCTTCCTTAAGTTCATAAACTCTTCGCTTTTTTGATCCAGTAATCTCGATGATGTACTTCTTTTTGAATTTCGAAGAAAAAACACTGATGTCAAATCCTTAGCCACTTTATGTTCTGTGATAGTTTCCCACCATATAAAAGCCTCATCCATCAATAAAGATGTAGCACAAATAACATACTCATTAGGGGTGCACCTCAATTGCTGTATAATCCTCAAAGTTCTATCCAGCTAATACTTTACCCTATAAGATCCATTTAATTCTTTACCCTTGAAATCCTTAGCCCCAATCTTCTTAAGCCTCTCAAGGTTTCTCTTCTGAAGGGCCTAAGTTTCTAGTTTAATTGGTGGAAGTCGAGTAGGATTGGTTGTAGTAATAGCAGTAGTAGTAGCAGCTACTTGTCTAATTGACTCCATCATTTGCTCTAACCAAGCTAGCTAAACTTATGGTCCTTGAGTTGCATACCTGGCATCACTAGAAGAAATAATCTCTACTTTGGCAACCTCTTAACCTACTATATTTGGAGCATAGCTCTTGACTTTTTCTTCACCTTGTGGTGTATTTTGACTCATCCTTAGATCTATAGGAAGAGAAATAATTTGAAAGCCTTAATATGAATAATTAAGTGATGTACACTTTTTAAATCCAAGTGTACTCTTATATAACCTATATGTATTAAGGAACACCTAAATCAGAGCTCTGATACCACCAAATGTGACACCCTTTACCTAATCTAATCACTAGACCCGAATAAAGACTAGCAAATAAATCGATATTCAAACTACTCTTAAGAAAACCATATTAATAAAACCTTATTAATTATGATTAGAACATATTTCACATATATGTAGTTATACAAAAAAATATGGGTTTTTAAAAATTGTTTTCTAAGGTACACTATTGAGGTCCTCTTGCCAAAATTTTAATAGCATAACGATTGTATTAACCACTATCCCAAATAGTAACATACATAAAATAACACTTATAAAACTTCCTAATATAGAACAATAGCATCTAGGTCCACCTAACCCTTAAAAACAACTCAGCATCTCAATCTCAACATTTATCATGCATTCATAAGAAAGAGATATCATATAAGTCAAGAAACATTACACAATCTTAGTAAGAAAGTTGCAATATTGTTTTAAAAGTGTTACAAATTTAGATACAACACATATTAGGCCCAATCCCTTAATTACATAAGAATGCCATTATAAGAGTACATATCTAATTATACAAGGAGAACAAAAAGAAAGATAATTTCTTTAACCTACATATGGAAAAAAAATAAAGATAATGCGTTAAGCAATTGCTTAGAGGTGAATTCAACATAACTTATGCAAGATCTCAAACACACATATATTTAAAATAATTTGAATAACTGGAAAGCATGTTTATGAGTAGAAAGTGCAAAACATACATATTAGCTTTCATACATGCATGCAAATATCATAAATTACACATGTAAGATATGTTCTCACATATAAATAATAACATTATTTATCAAACGCCACTTAGTTATGACTTTTCCTTACTTTTACATAGGCCATAATTTATTTATAAACATCAATTAATATTCATGCCTATACCAATAAGACAACTAACCAAAATGGATAATGGGGCACTAACAGCTGCTATATCTCCCTAGTTAACCGATCAACCTATCTAATTCAAAGTTGTCTTAAAGTATAGGACATTATTGCATTTATATTTGTTTCTCCATCTTAAGCTTGATTTAATAAGACTTAATAATTACTCATGGTTTACTTGTTATGATAAACCACATTGCATACTCATACATGAATACTTTTTATGTAATAACATTTTACTTGCATCATAGATTTGATTATGCTTGCTAAGTGCTCAAAGCACCATAACCACCTAACGAGGTATTTGGCAAAGCCATATATGTGTATCATTTATACATGTATCATCATACCTCAATTTTTCACATAATGCATTTACATAGTAAGCATAATGATATAAAGAACTCATCTTGATAAAAAGATTCATACTAGGGAACTATCTCACAAAATTGTCATACATATTAAAGTTTATTTACATACTTGTGTTTCTTTTCTCAAGATTAGCATGCACAAATTAAGTCTAAGAGACTCATGTAGGAGACATAAAATAAGGTCTTTACAAAAGAATATGCCATTCAAAAAACTCATGATTTTACATTATACCAATTACCATATTTGCAACATAATGCATAAGACATTCTATGAAATCTCAAAACCAATAATTAAGTCATTTAAAAAGAAGCATTCAGCCACCACTAATAAGATAGCCATGTTTTTTAGAACATAAAATCACACTACAAACATATGTTTGTCATTATACTATATACATACTTATAATACCAATTATTTCTACATCTCAAATTAGAGTCACAATATACATTATATGCCCTAAAACCCTTTTTATTCACATAACTACATTTAAGTGTCAAAAACACATCATTCAGCCTCTCAAGAAAATTAGGACATCATATAAAAATAACCTAAAATATCAAATTTATACTCATATCAATAAAATAGATATTAAACATACCAATACATACATTATTAACTTTAATACACTAACTCACTACACGTCACATTTATCACATATTGATTTGTACATAATAAATGCAATTCACACATAATACATAACATATGTTAGGCTGAATTCACATACCAATGATCAAAATACACCAAAAAGTCTTGGTTATGCCTTTTCTTTCCCTTTTCCTCTACATATCCCCTGTTTCTTTACATAAACATAATGGGCATAATTTAGAAAAATCATAATAAATCCAACACAACTCTAAAATAAATTCTAATAATATAAATGTGTTATTGGGCACTCGTAAATCATAAGAAAACTATAAAACCCAAAGAAACACCACTAGATCAAATTTTGGATACTATTTATCCTTACATTAAATATTTAAATTCTCTTGATAAAACCCATAATCCAAGCTTCTACCACTAAATAAACTCAATAAATGCTTATTTATGGCTTAGAAGTGTTTAGATGGTATTGGATTGAAGAAAGATTGAACAAAAATAGAGATCTCTTCCATTAGATATGGCATCAGCAAAAAAAAGAAAGGAAAAGGGTGTTGGCTACCACTATTCCACTATTGACCATTGTTTGACCTTTTTTATAATTGTTTCAATAGATGGTTAGATTAAATGGATCAAAGATCCAATGGCTCTTACTTTTCCCCTCTTAAAAGCCTCTCTTTTAAATCCATTCTTCCTTAATTAAACATTATTAAACATAACTTTATACCCCAAAAAATCTTTAAAACATAACTCTTAAAGCTTATAAAAACTCACATTTAAAAAGCTTAAAAACCCGATGAAAAGATAACTTGATATCTTTGCCCAATTTGCTAAAAATACTTCTTGATATTTAAAATTTCCAAATCCAGTGCCAATGATCTAGTTAGAATATTTAAGTATCAGGTCATAGCAATTATGAATTATTTTATGATTTAGCTTTGTATATGTTACCATTCACGACATTGCCGTAAAATATAAATTGTCATTTTTAATCGTCAAAATGACTTTATTTTAAATCCAAATTTTGCAAAAAAAAATTATTCCCATAATTACTTTTAACTTGGTAGCCAATTAACATGTAAAACAAAGAAGATGAACTTTTACACATTTATCCCTTAATAGGTAATAGATATCTATTAAAGGATTTCATGAAAATTCCAAAAGCATGTATTTACCCATCTATGGGTTAAAATGCAAAACCATAGGGCTAGACTTCCACACATTAACCCATTGACTTCCATTCAATAGGATTAGCGTGACTTGGGTCTTAAGAAGTATTATTCGCTTCCTGAGAAGTACTATTCATGATAATTGAGATTTTTGGCACATTACAACTGTAGTCAGAGCATGACTCTTGACTTTCTCTTCACCTTATGGTGTAAATTGACTCATTCTAAGATCTATAGGAAAAGAAATAGATTATAAGCCTCAATATGTATAACTATGTGATGTATACTATTTAAATCCTAAGGTTCTCTTATGTAACCCATATGTACTGAGGAATTCCTGAACTAAAGCTTTGATACCCATAAATGTGACACCCCTTACCTGATCCAATCACTGAACCCAAATAAGGAGCAACGTACAAATCGATATCCAATCTTCTTTTATTAAAAACCATTACAAATTAAAAACTTGTTATTTGATTTAGAAATAAACTTTACATGCAAGAGTTATAAAAATATGGGTTTTCAAAAACTATTTTTTAAAGTACATTATTAAGGTCCACGTGGAAAAATTTCAATGGCGTAATGATTGTACCAAAAACTATACCAAATAGTAACTTGTATAAAAATAATACTTCTAAAAACTCCTAACACAATTCAACAACATTTGGGTCTATTTAACCCTTTAAATCCACTTAGCATACTCAATCTCAACTTCATCATATATGCATAAGAATGAGATAGCATACAAGTCATGTATTCCCAACCATACTTAAATAAACAAGTTATGATGTATTATTAGTGAGTTAAAAAAATGTTTACATCACAAATTAGCCCTAATTCCTCAAATTACACAAGAGTGCCATTATAAGAATACGACACTGATTATACAAAAAGAAAGCAAAATACCAAATTGTCTCTTGATCCCTTGCTGATATTAAGGCTTTGACTCTAATCTAATTTCTTTAACCTACACATCACAAAATAAAACTATGCGCTAAGTGATTGCTTAGTGGTGTATTCAATTTAACTTATGCATGTTCACATGTACTTCATGCAACAACTTCATCCACATAGTAATTATCATCATGGTTGGGAACATGTAATTATGCAATAATCATTATAAAATATTACCACAACAATTTATAAAGAGCATAATCATTTTTCATGTATACATAACCTTAAGGTCACTGATAAGCTTAACTTTAGCATAGGTGTAAAATTTATTTTACATTGCATTATTCTTATATACAGGTTGAAATATTCATTTTATGTCCAGACCTAAAAGACAACATACCAAAACTAGATAATGAGACTACTGGTGCTTAGAGGTTATAATGTTTTGCCCAAAGGCCATATTGAGTTGCCTAAAGTCCATACTATTTTGTCCCAAGGCCATATTATTTTGCTAGAAGGCCATACTATACACTAGGGTACCTTATTAGCTGTTACATCTCTCTATTTGACAAGTCAACTGATCCAATCTAGGTTATTTAATCATATGGGGCATCACTATTATACTTTAATTTTCACCATTTTAAAGTAGTTTATAATGAGTTTCATATGCCATTTGATTAAAATATGGGCAAATATGGAAATAAAGTCTTAAGTACTCATAATCCTTCTTTATTAATACCATATGTCAGTATGGCCATACACATACATAATTATATCTATAGTCATCTTTATATCAATTTATGTTCTATATATAGCATCATCTTATATAGCTCATAATCATTAACCCAAGCATAGTTATAAGCTCAACATTTGCTCTCAACCAATTCAGTCATACCATTGTGCCATAAACAATATAAGCTTTTTCATATTTTATGGCATTACCATCTCAACATTTCCATTTTACATGTACTTATCTTATTTTAGTATCTCATTAGAACTCACATGTATGTTCAAATGCAAGTGGCATGATTAAATGAAATTATGAAATGTCCCCATATCCATTCAACCATACCATCATTTAAAACTAATCACTACACACTTATATCACATTACACATTTTATGCAAACACATCTCATGTTTCCTCAAGTTAAGGCATCAACACCATCACTTCATGTTTAGATCAACATTATTTCCATTACTTACATAATTAAATGTTACTACACAACAAGCCATATGCATACTAAACTACTACTAAAAAGCATTTGGCCAAGTCATGTCATGACTTCAATCATACCAAACATCATACATTCATTATCATATTATATATCATACACTTGAGAACAATTCATTATATTATAAGCCAAAATTATATTCATCCACCCCCTAAAAGCATTTGGCCTTCCTTGTTAAAGGCTTTGAATATACAAAAATCATCACAGCATAATTATAAACATCATTAATAATTGAACATGCTAGCAACTTTACACAATTCCACTAATTAGATTAATTAGCATTTATTACATATTATCCTACACACACTTTATATGGTAACATGCTAATGAAATGCATAAATTAACTTTAATACACTTACCTATGGGTCAAAATACACAACTAGACCTTGTTCATGCCTTCTCTTTCCCCTTATCCCTTCTTTTTTGTCTACACACATAATAGGCATAATTTAGAAAAATTCACAACGAATCTAACATAACTCTAAAATAAAAAATAACTATAAATATATCTTCTTGGGCACCATTAGATCATAGGAAAAATATTAGAACACAAAAAATCATCCCTGATTAAAAATTGGTCACTATTCACGCCATTTCTATTCCATGAAATTCTCTCATCCTTTTCTTGATTTTCCACTTCAAATATGTTCTTAGAGTGATGAAAGTGTAGATTGATACCTTGGATAGGGAGGATTAGAGGTGGATTGAAGGATTAAAGAGAAGAAAAAGGATTGGTAAGGCTTGTTAATGGCATTAACTTTGAAACGAAAAGGGGGAGGAGTTAGTTGTGAACTACTCCTTTCTTGACCATCATTTTTATAGTTTTGACCCTTGACTTGGTTAACCAAATGAAAGGCTAAGATTATCTCTCATTTAAATATAATGGTTACCCCTTTTCCACCTTAACTCCCTTCCTTTCTTTTAATTATTCTATCCCTAATTTAACCTTTAATTAACACTTTAAATGTCATATAAAATCATGCCATCATGATTTGTTAACTTTTATATACCTATGCTCGAAAATTGTGAAAAACCGAAATTAAAATTATACTTTAATCCATACCAAATTTTAGTAAAAATATGCCTCAATATTTAAAAATTCCAATTCTAATGCTAATAGACTATTTGGAATATTTAAGTATTAGGTTGTATCAATCATAAAATTTTATGAGCAAAAAATTGAATATTTTACAATTTAGCTAAAACTAGGTCACTATTCATATGACATTGTCGTAAAATCTTAATTATCATTTTTAACCATCTAAATGATTTTCTTTTCACTCCAAATTTTACCCAAAATTATATTATGATTAATACTTCTATTATGATTAATACTTCTATTTAGTAGGGTTAGTGTAACCCTAGTCTTAGAAAACACTATTCACATCCCAAAAAACACTATTCATAACACCAAGATTTTTGGGCATTATAGCTAGGACTTGATTTGCTGCCTCACCCAACTCGATTACAACCTACACATTAGCATAAGCCAATGCACTAGGCATAATTGCTTAGTGGTGTATTCTAGTACTATTAAACTTTTATATATTTTGCTACCATTTCGTATTGTATCTATATTCCTTTTTTAAGAATGAATTCCTTTGTTCATCTTTAATATATCTATATTCTTGTGTGCATAAATATGTGCCTTTTCAATTTAGGTTATCCTTCTTTTACCTTATTACATTTACCTATGTCATATAATTCTCACATCGTGTGTGTGTGTGTATGTTCGTATCTTTTTAGTATTTATAACTATGCTTTCTATTTATTTCTTGAACTATTGCAAAACATACTTCTTTTTATAATATTAGATCACTTAAATCTTTCCCATACTTATTAGTATATACATCAATGACCCAACACTTAATTATTTGAGTTTGTTCCATATATGTTACTAAGAACACATGCACCATATTTTTAGCCCATTTATACATAGCTTTTATAACATGTTATAATATATATATATATATATATATATATATATATATATATATGTATATA
>CANXYI011425743.1:0-13728 GCA_948208565.1 Hura crepitans | reverse complement strand
GAGGTGTATGCATGTATATATATGCTAACATGGTGATATGGGATGTGTATGTATAATAATCTATATAAATATGCATGAAAATGGCAATTAACCGTATTTGGCTAAGAGGTATGCCTTGGGGTAGCATGGTAAGTATGGCATGTTATGGTAGGTAATATGCTTGTTTAGCATGATATCATAAGCATGTAATGTATGGCATAATACTGGCATGAAGTATGTGAAAACATATATGGAAAGTGTTGCTAAGAATTGGTACTTAAAATGGCTTAGAAGTAAACTTAGAAAGCATAGGCAAAAGTGGCCTAAAACTAGCTCAAACTTGAATGGCATTTGAACCATATGTGTATGACAATTTGAAATGGCAATTTAGGCCAATTTTAGTGGCATGATAACATCACATGATAAATGGCCTTTAATGTCAAGTGAATTAGAATGAAAAGAAGCCTAGTGAATTAAGGCTATGAGCTTGTAACTATGTACGAATTTGAGAAAATGACCTATAACTATCTATGAAAAATGGCTTTATGACTTATGCACTAGAAATGGGTTTAGACTTAGACATAATTAGATTTAAAATAATGACCTAGATTAGACTTAAAGTGGACCTATATATACATAAGGAAGTGACCTAATTTGGCTTAAAAAAATAGACCCGTAACTATCTAGTAGGATAAAAAATGACCTGTAATTGTCTAAAATAAATTTTAACTGTCAAAATAAACTGATAACTATTTTTTATTCATTTCTAAATATTATAAAATATTGATTAGTAAATAAATGGATGTGAAATAAAGATAGATGGCTGTTTAATTAGACATCCACTAGATGCGTTAATCGATCAACTAAGGATTTGCGGTTGCTAGATATTTGTTTGTGATTTGTTAAATATTAAGAGGTCTATGAATTGATCCCTACTATCCATTAGAGATGTTTGATATTGATTATTTGGTTACTGAGAGGTTTACGGACTAATCCTTGCTATCCACCTGACTTGGTTATTAAGAGGTCTACAAGCTGATCCCTGCTATACATAGAGTTACTTGCTATTAAATTGTTTGGGATATTACAAGGCCTATGAACCGATCCCTACTATCCCCTATCTAGTATTGGCAGGTTTAATTGAATTGATTCATGTGATTATACTAGGCTGGTGTAGAGGTCAAGGTCTACAATGTAGGCACTACACAAATTTTTAGTTCCCTCCTGCTTTAGTGACTTTAAGTGTAGTCTATCTATTCAGGCTGAATAAATTAAATTAAATTAATGTACAGACCTAATATTGATATCAAATCACTGAATGATTAAATTGACTAAAGATTCTACTATGGCATAATTGTAATTAAATGAACTGGGAGACTAATTAATTGAACCCAATTTCACTTGTAAGAAATTAATTTATGCATTACATATATATATTTATAGCCTATGAGTACATCTGAGTGCTTGCATAGGACATGTTTTAAAGCATTAAATTCACCACTGAGTTTCATACTCAATATACCAGTGTTTTGTTTCATAGGTTGCAAACATAAATAGTTCAGACTTAGGGATCGTGTAGTGTAGCAGCATAGACAATGAAGGGTACATTGATGTCCTTTTTTTGTTAGTAAGCACTTATGTAAACACTATAGGTTATGGGTTTAGCATGATTAGAACCTACTAGTGTTTTTATATAATAAAAGAGTTAGTGTAATGTATATAAACATTTTGTTTATTTGAATGGTCTATTTTTATGGTATTCTAATTATTATGGGCCTGAGGACCTATATGACTTATGAGTGTATGTTTATATTTGGTTTTGTTGATAAGTGGGTTAAAAGGGTCTGAAAGGAGATAGATTGTTGATATTGATATTAGAAGTGCTTATACAGGTGGAAAAAAATTCAAAATGTCACTCGAGTAGCTGTTGTGTTGCCAAGTTTTCTAAAAACATGTTGAGTGTCTATAAAATGGTTTTCTAGGCTTGTTATACCTCATATAAGAATGATTAAGTGATAAATCAAGAAGTTAAGCAATATATGATGATGTTATAAAATAGTCTATAAGTGATAAGGAGTGCAGACCTAAAGCAGTTTTTGGATGGGTGACTTGGTAGGAAATGTATCGCCTATTGAGTTTCTTCAGGTGTCTAGTAGAGGGTGTCACATTAGGTGGTATTAAAGCCTAGGTTATTTGTTCTTATGTGTTTTACATGAGTGCTAGTGTCTAGGGTTATTTTTTTTCATAAACTATTACACTATTAAGAGGCTGATAGGTCCTATTTCTTTTATAGTTGATCAAGATAAGTTATTAGATACTAGAAGATTGGGGAGAGGAAGTGGCTAGTTATGCCTTTGCAATAGTTCAAGGAGGGAGTTGGCAATACATCCATAACAAAACCTAGTGATGCTATATAGCAACAACTACTATAAGCACAGCTACAGACATGAGAAACCCTATCATTATTACAGTAGATAGTGGATTTGCTAAGACATACTTCAGCAGCCACTATTCCATCTCCACCTTTAGCTCTATTACCTCTTCCACCTTAAGCTCCTTTACAAAAGACACCTTTAAGAGGATTAAAAAGATGGGAGCTATAGACTTTTTAGGTATAAAAAAGGATGACAAAGCTCAAGTAGAGTACTAGTTAGAGAGAACCTTTAGAATCATAGAATAATTAGAGTGTATAGAAGAAGAGAGCTTGAAGTGCATAACTTCTCTTCTTTAGGAGGAAGCATTTTATTGGTGAGATACCATTAAGAAGAGGAGGGTAGCAATAGATCTTACTAGGGAGTTTTTATTAAAAGAGTTTAGAAAGAGATACACTTCAAACTCATACAAAGATAAGAAGAGGCAAGAGTTTTTGGATCTAAGATAGGGTAGGAGAGTATCAGAGTATGGAAAGGATTTCACTAGATTGATAAGATATGTTGAGGAGTTTATCCTGAATGAAAAGGAGAAATGTAAGATGTTTTTAAAAAGGTTGAATAAGGAATTGAGAATGCTAGTACCTAACCATAGGGTTATCGATTTTGCAGTATTAATAGCATCGGCATATGACATAGAAGAAATGGTACAGGAGAAAAGGGATTTCTTTCAAAGGAAGAGATAGTTCACTACTAGTCAATCTAGTGTAACCCTAGGTGGTAGTAAGAGATGAAGAGATGTATAGTCATAGCCTTAGTTAGTGTAATAGGCATAGAGGTAAAAACAATCTCAGAGGTCTATGTAGGCTTCTACAATTAGGCCTCAACTACCCTCATGAGCCACTAGTGCTCCAGTACCAATAGCTAATAAGAATAGACCTCCGACTTGTAATGCTTGCTACAAGAGACATTGGGGTAATGTTGATTGAGTAGAATGGCAATATGCTTGACTTGTAGTGCCTAAGATCATTACCAAAGAGAGTGCCCTCAAAGATAGATAGAGGGTGCTTCTACATAGGCATTTGTAGTAGCACCACATGGTAGAGGACAGAGATAGGGCAGAAGGAATAAGCCTAGTGCTAGTAAAGAGACATGTTCATAAGCTTATGCATTAGCAATATAATATGTTGTCAGGGCTTTTAAAGAAATAGCAGCCTTAGATGTCATTACTTATACATTTCAATCATTTGATGTTCTATTTTTGGCATTGACAGACCTAAGATCTACACAGTCTTATGTATGCACTACACATGCACATGATAGAGGATTAGAACTTAAGCATGTAAACATAAACATTCAAGTCAGTTATCCTATAAGGTAGAGTGTGACTGTGAACTAGGTGTATAGGCATTATCCTTTAGTGATTCTTGAATATCTATTTCCTTTTGATTTGATTGAGTTACCTTTCCATGAATTTGATGTGATCTTGGGAATGGATTGGTTATCTCAACAACAGGCAATAATGGATTGTTAAAACAAGAAGTTGACCCTTCATATTATAGAGCGATAGGTAGTGATAGTTATAGGTGAGAAAAGCCTTTTGAATAATCTCATCTCAGCTATTACAACAAGAAAACTCATCTATAAAAGGTGTAAAAGCCTACCAAGCACATTTCACTGAAACCAATACTTCTACTCTAAATCCTAAATAGATCCCAATAGTTTTTGAATTCCCTAATGTGTTTCCTGATGATTGATAGGGTTATGTCCATTGAGAGAGCTTGATTTTGAGATTAAGGTATATCCTAGTATAACTCTTATGTCTGTTACCCCCTACAAGATGACACTAGCTGAGTTGAAAGAACTAAAAGTGCAATTATGAGATTTATTAGAGAAGGGGTAATTAAACTCAGTGTTTCACCATAGTGAGCCCTTGTTTTGTTTGTAAAAAGGAAAGATGGGTCACTTCAGTTGTGTGTTAACTATAGACAACTAAATAAAGTGACAGTGAAGAATAAATATCCTTTGCCTAGAATAGATGATCTTTTTTACCAGTTAAGAGGTGCAAGTGTATTTTCCAAGATTGATTTAAGATAAGGGTATCAATAGCTGAGAATCAAGGAAGCTGACATTCCAAAAATAGCTTTTAGGATACACTATAAGCATTATGAGTTCTTAGTGATGCCATTTAGGCTCATTAAGGCCCCAATAGCTTTTATGGACCTAAAGAATAAAGTATTTCAACCTTACCTAAATCAGTTTGTTGTGGTATTCATTGATGATATCCTAGTATACTCTAGGACAAGGGAAGAACATGAAATGCATCTCAGAGTTGTGTTATAGACTCTAAGGGAGAAATAATTATATGCCAAGTTGAGCAATTGCAAATTCTAGTTGAATGAAGTGGCTTGTCTAGGACATTTAGTGTCATTAGAGGGTATTAGAGTAGATCCTAGCAAGGTCAGGGCAGTATTAGAATGGCAACCTATAAGGAAGATGATAGAGATATGGAGTTTTCTAGGCTTAGCTAGGTACTATAGAAGATTTGTAAAATGATTTTATATAAGTGTAGCACCTATGACTAGATTGATCATAAAAAATGTGAAATTTGAGTGGGGTGCTAAATTTCAAGAAAGTTTTAACAAGCTGAAGATGATGTTGATAGAAGCTTCTATCCTAATTTAACCTAAATAGGGTAAGGGCTTTTGTAGTGTATAGTGATTCCTCATTTAATGGATTTTGTTGTGTATTAATGTAGGAAGGAAAAGTGGTGGCATATGCTTCGAGACAGTTAAAACCACATAAAAGGAACTATCCTACTCTTGACTTAGAGTTAGCTACCATTGTTTTCACTTTTTAAATTTAGAGGAATTACTTATATGGTGAGAAGTGTTATAGCTACACAAACCATAAAAGTCTAAAATATCTCTTTACTCAGAGGCAATTGAACCTGTGGTAGAGAAGGTGGTTGGAATTGATTAAAGATTATGATTATTTGATAGACTAACATGCAGAAAAAGCTAATGTGGTGGTAGATGCTTTAAATAGGAAGTTTATGGTAACTTTAAAAGCTATGAATTCTAGACTATAGGGGAAGATGCTATTTTGGCTAAACTTTAGATTAACCCAGATTTTATATAATAAATAAAAGTGACATAGGAAAAGACTGAGCAATGGACATAGATTATGGATAAAGTTAAAGAGGGGAATGGAATAGGGTTTAAACTGAGTGAAAATGGATATTTGTATTTCTACTACAGGTTGTGTGTACCTAGTACAGATACTAAAAGAGGCATATAAAGCTCTTTATTTTATGCACCTTAGTAGTATAAAGATGTACTTAGACTTGAAGTCCCAATACTACTGGTTAAGTATAAAGAGAGATGTAACAAAGTATATGGCTAAATGTCTAACATGCCAATAGGTAAAAGTTAAACATCAAGTTCTTTCTAAATTGCTGCACCCTATAGCAATACTAGAATGGAAGTGGGAAAAGGTTATAATGGACTTTGTAATAGGGCTGCCTATGACTAAGAATAAGTGTGATGCCGTGTGGGTGATTGTTGATAGACTAACTAACACAACCCACTTTAATGTTGTCAGAATAAATTACTCACTGGAAAATTTGGCTAGATTGTACATTGATGAGATTGTCCAACTCCATGGTGTACCTATGGCTATTATCTCGAATAGGGATCCTCAATTCACTTTTAGGGTTTTAAAGAGACTGTATCAAACATTAGGCACCAGACTGACTTACAATATAGCCTTCCACCCTCAAATAGATGGACAATCAAAAAGGGTGATACATGTTTTAAAAGATATGTTGTGTTGCCATCCTTAGCTAAGACCAATACCTATCCTTAGCTAAGTTTGTATAGAGTAATAGTTATCAAGCTAGTTTTGGCATGGCACCTAATAAAGCACTATATGGTAGAAGATGTGGAACTCTTTGGTGCTAGAGTGAAGTTGGCAAAAACAACATTTTTGGAGTTAACCTTATCAAAGATGTAAAAGAGAAAGTCAAGGTTATCAGGGAAAGATTGAAATCTTTAATTGATAGACAAAAGTCCTATGCTGACTTGAAATAGAGGGATAATGAATATGTAATGGGTTACAAAGTGTTTTTTATAGTATCTCCATGAAAGAAAGTACTACGATTTAGGAAAAAGGGGAAACTATGTCCCAAATTTATAGTGCCATATGAGATTTTAGAAAGAGTGGGACCACCAGCATGCAGACTAGCCTTGCCACTTGAACTATAACAAAATTTTGATATGTTTCATGTTTCAATTCTTTAAAGGTACAGATCAAATCCTTTCCTTGTAGTTCTAGTGAAAAACATTGAGGTATAGCTAGATTTGAGCTATAATGAAGAACTAGTATAGATTCTAGCTCGAGAAGTTAAGCAGTTGAGAAATAAAACCATCCCTTTATTAAAGTTCCTTACAAGCATTATGGGAACCTTAAGAGTAGATGAAATGCCAATATTTGTATCTATTTACTCTAGATAATTTCAAGGATAAAATTTCTTAAAAGGGGAAGAATTGTAATGCCTGTAAGTTAAGGTTCTATAAATAGTACCTTTGAGACTGAAAAAGTGTGCTCAGAGTGCCAGTCACCCTCACGAGGCCTAAGGTAGGGTGTATTGGTCATTAACTTTGAAGGGCTTAAAAATGATTAAAATGACATAATTTAAAGATTTAGTAGAACTAATAAATTATTTAGGCCAAATTCTAGTGGGCCGTAGGCTCAAATGTACTTAGGTTGGGAATGACCCAGGATATGCCCAGATAGACTTGAAAATACCGTACCTTGAAGGTAAAACATTCCCTTGATTCCATTGGTGAAGGAATTTTTAAATTTTGAGGTCATTTACTATTTTTCCTTAATTATGGGACTTTCACACAAATTGAGGAAACTAGTTAACTATCTTGTGGATGGAATTTGGTCGTGAAATTTTACAATGCCTTAAATAGGCCTAATTGTGGATTTTAAAAGCCAATGTAATAATTTTTAAAGGTCCAATAATTTTTAAATTTTCTTAAAGTTTCAGCCAAAATTAAGTATTTTCAAAAAGATCAGGTGACACATTCACCATTCGAGTTGTCTATGGACATTATAGTTACCCCCCTTGTTACACCTCAGCATCCAAATGGCAAGCCTACTTACCCACCTCACTACCTCCCTATTTTCTTCCTCTTCCACCTAACTCCTCTTTCTCTTTCTCTCCTTTATTTCAATGGCTTCCTAAGCTCAATTCCACCTTAGATTGTCCCCAATAATTCCATTTATGAGTTAGGAATTGGTCTTTAAAGGTTTTGGAGTTGATAGTTAACCATAGAATTTAAGAAAATTTAAAGTAGTCTTAGTGTATATAAAAATGAGCTGAAAGAATCAATTTTGTGTGTAAGTCTTTTCCTTCCCTTTTTTATTTTACTACTTAGGGGATTTCATCATTCTAAGACCCCTCATATTTATAGAATTGCAAAAGGAGGCTTATGGGATTTTTGGTCATATTTCTAAGCTTTGTCCATGGATATATAAGTGTAAAGGGAAATGAGGTTCAATAAGGGGAGTAAGGGTGTTAAGGTGTAGAAAAAGCTTTAAAGGTGATCAAGTTTATGAATTTAGTGTATTTATGCCATGCCATGTTCAATTTATGCAAGATTTGTGTGGGAAACCTTGTATAGAGTTTATAGTTTTGATGTTAGTGTATGTGTAATGGTGATTTAAGCCTTTATTAATGATAATTCCATGATATATAAGTGATTTTGGGGATTATTGGGTGAAAAAAATGGTGGCAAGGGTATGGCCTCATTTTGGCCGAGAAGGGGTATATGTGTGTGTATGGTGTGTTATGGCATGTAATATTAGTGTATGTGATGATACATGAAATATATGTGATGGGATTTTATGCTAGGTGTAAGTGTATGGTGGAAAAACCATGGTTTTAGATAATGGGTGTTATGGCTGAAAGGTTCTTTAAAGGACATTTATATGTAAGTTATGTATAATTTGTGTATAGATGTTGTACTTAATGGAAACTAGTATGCTTGGCATGTGGATAATGTGTGTGTGTAGGTAGAATTGATAATAAAATGTTGGAATGGTTGTGTAATGTAGCATGGCATATGTGGCCAAGGCATAAAATCATTATGTAATGGCATAACATACATGATATAAGGTGTATGCAAGTATATATATGATAGCATGGTGAAATAGGATGTGTATGTATGATAATCTATGGAAAATGCATAAAAATGGCTATTAACCATGTTTGGTAAAGAGGTGTGCCTTGGGGTAGCATGGTAAGTATGGCATGTTATGGTATGTAGTATGCTTCTTTAGCATGATATCATAAGCACGTAATATATGGCATAATATTGGCATGAAGTATGTGAAAGCATATATGGAAATATGGCTTGTAAAATGGTAAGTTCAGTATGGAAAGTGTTACTAAGAATTAGTACCTAAAATGGCTTGGAAGTGGACTTAGAAAGCATTAGCAAAAGTGACCTAAAACTAGGTCAAACTTTAATAGCATATGAACCATATGTGTATTACAATTTGAAATGACAATTTTAGCCAATTTTATTGCCATTATAAGATTGATTACATGACATAATAAATGGCCTTGAATGGCAAGTGAATTGGCATGAAAATATGCCTAGTGAATTAAGGCTACGAGCCTATAACTATGTACGAATTTGAGAAAATGACCTATAACTGTCTATGAAAAATGACTTAATAACTTTTGCATTGGAAATGCCTTTAGACTTGGACATAATTAGACTTAAAATAGTGACCTAAATTAGACTTAAAGTAAACCTAAAAATGCCTAAGGAAGTGACTTAAATTGGCTTAGAAAAATTAACCTGTAACTATCCGGTAGGACAAAAAATACCTGTAACTGTCTAGGTCAAATTTCAACTATCAAAATAAAATTGTAACTATCTATTATTCATTTCCAAATATTGTAAATTGATGATCAGTAAATAAATGGAAATGAAATAAAGACAGATTGCCCTTTAGTTAGACACCTATTAAATGGGTTGACCAGTCAACTAATGATTAGCAGTTGCTAGATATTTATGGGTGATTTGTTGGATATTGGGAGGTCTATGAATTAATCCTTACTATCCATTAGAGATGTTTGATGTTGATTATTTTGATAATTGAAGGTCTACGGACTGATCCTTGCTATCCACTAGAGTTGGTTATTGATGATTATCTAGATATTAGGAGGTCTACGAGCTGATCCTTGCTATCCATAAAGTTATTTGTTGTTACATTGTTTGGGATATTGGGAGGGCTATAAACTAATCCCTAATATCCCCTATCTAGTATTAGAACGTTTAAGTGAACTAATCCCTGCTATCAGACTAAGCCGGTATAGTGGTAAGGGTCTATAATGTGGGCCAATACACAACTTTTTAGTTCCCTCTTAGTCTAGTGTCTTTAAGTGTAGTCTATCTAGTTGAGCTTAATAAATTAAATTAAATTAATATATAGACCTAATTAATGTCAAATCGTTGAATGATTAAATTGACTAAAGACTTTATAGTGGCATAATTGTAATTAAACAAATCGGGAGACTAATTAATTAGAATTAATGTCAATTGAATGAATTTAATTTCTATATTGAATACATATACTTATAGCCTATAATTACATGTGAGTGCATGTATATAACATGCTTTAATGCATTACATTCACCACAGAGTTTTATACTCGGTGTACCAATATTTGGTTGTGCAAATTACAGAGCTAAATAGTTCAACCTCGGGGATTGTGTAGTGTAGCAACACAGACAGTAAAGGGTAAATAGATGTCCTTTTTGTTTTATTAGTAAGAATTCATGTAAGCACTATAGGTTATGGGTTTAGTATGCTTAGAATCTACTAGTGTTTATATATATTGAAAGAGTAGGTGTGATGAATATAAACAGGTTATTTATCAAAATGGTTTATTTTTGTGGTACTCTAATTATTATAGGCCTGAGGCCCTATGTGACTTATGAGTGTATACTAATATGTGGTTATGTTGCTAAGTGGGCCAAAAGGGTTTGAAAAGAGATAGATTATTGATATTGATATTAGAAGTGCTTTTATAGCTAGAAAAAATTTCAAAATGTCACCCCAGTTATCGATTGTCCAATGTTAAGTGTTTATAAAATAGTTTTCTAGACCTATTATATGTTATATAAGAATGATTAAGGGGTAAACCTAGATGTTAAGCAATATCTAATAAAGTTATAAAATAGTCTGTAAGTGTTAATGAGTGTAGACCTAGAGCAATTTCAAGATGGTTGACCTAGTAGGAAGTGCATCATCTATCGAGTTTCTTTGGGAGTCTGGTAAGGTCTATCACAATTAGTGTCATGCCATAAATTTCTTTTGAAGGAATTAGGTTTATCTCATGCATGTTTACAGAGTATAAATAACACATACATGTATATGCACTATATAGAAGAAGGATTCATGGTTGTAAACATGCCCATTCATGCATGTATTAGGCTTGTACATACTTGCATACATATATAAGGCCCTATCATTCATTCCTCCTCCATAGAATTAGGCATACCCATCAGCATGCTCACTTTTCCATGCATTAGATACTAACATCCGACTCATGCATTCAATTTTCATTAGCATACATGCATGCAAATCACTTTTTACAAATATTACAAACATTTGTATTTTCATAAGCATTTGTACTCAGAGATGTATTGAACATACATACATCATGCATATGCTTTTGCTCCATATTAAAATAAACTAGCTCTTGGAAGCAACCCCCTAAATCTAATGGCACGCAAAGGCAAAATTATGTTGTTTAGATAAAAAGGAAGTAGAGAAGATTATGTAAGAGATACATTCAAGATTTATGCACACATTGATTGGCCAAAAGTCTAAAGTAGTTATTTGTTCATTAGTCAAATGATTATCATAAGCTATAAATGACATTTAGAAGACAATAGAGTAAGTATAAACACTACCCTATTCTCAAGCATGTGGTAATTTTTGATTAGCTTAACTATGAGAAAGCCAAACACTTTAAGCACCTCTCTGCTATCACCTTTATCAGTAAGCACTACCTTTACATGAGATTTAGAAAATAAGTAAGTAGTCATACCAAGGTTGAGCTAGTGGTGGTGGTGATGTGGTGATTTTGAAGAGTTATATTTACAATAGTGAGAAATTTTAAAGGGATGTGATTTGAACATAAGGATCAAATATACTTGCATGGAACATATCATTATATTTGGTTGAAATTGAGATTCAATCAATCTATGTCTCAGGACATCTAATCAATCTTTAGCACTCCTTATATCTCTTTTTAATCTATCACTATACATAGTTGCATTAGGATACTAAAGACCGTACTTTAAAAAGTAAACTACTAATGAAATAGTCATTTTACTTTGATTTTTTAAGTGCTTTTCTGTTATTATTTTGCCACCTATGAAGAAATAATAAATCAATAAATAAGGCATAAAGATAATTAAAAAGCACTCATAGACAACATGTATCCATGCTATAAATGAACTCCAATGACCAATAAATTTCACCTCTTTCTTCTTCACTAGGGGCAACCTGAATTTTCTATGCAACATCACAAATAATGAGCCAAGAATAGTCCACCACCATTTGCTCAATTGTAGGAGGTAAGAATGGTGACTTATCATCAACAAATTTTTCTAAGGTTAACTTCAGGTGTAATATCTCTAATATTGACTAAACCAAATCAACTTTGGTTGCAACGTCTTTAGCACTGCCTATAACACATCAACTTTAGGTGCAATGTCTCCATCACTGCCTGAACTAAGTCAACATTTGGTGCAATGTATCTAGCACTGCCTAAATGACAACAACTTCTAGTGCAATGTCTCTAACACTACCTGAACTAAGTCCATTCCGAGTGCAATGTCTCTAGCACTACCTAAACCAAGTCAACTTTATGTGCAATTGTCCAGCACTGCCTGAAGCAAGTCAACTTTAGGTGCAACATCTCTAGCACTGCCCAAATCACATCAATTTTAGGTGCATTATCTCTAGCACTGCCTGAATCAAGCAACTTTAGATACAATGTCCCTAGCACTATCTAAAGGAAAAAATAAATTTTAGGTGCAATATTTCTAGCACTACTTAAATCATATAGCTTCAGATGCAATGTCTCCAACACTATCTAAATGAAAAAATCAACTTTAGGTGTAATATCTCCAACACTATCTAAATGGCAACAATTTTGAGTGCAACATCTCCAGCACTACCTTGATCACATCAATGTTAGGTGCACTGTCTCCAACACTACCTTAATAAAACAACTTTAGATGCAATGTCTCATGCACTATCTGAAGGAAAAAATCAACTTGAGGTGTAATGTCTCCAGCACTACCTAAATCAAGTTGCTTTAGATGCAATATTTATAGCATTGTTTAAAGGAAAAAATCAACTTTAGGCGTAACGTCTCTAACATTGCTTGAATCCCAACAACTTTATTTATAATGTCTCCAGCACTGCCTAAATGACAACAACTTTGGGTGCAACATCTGTAGCACTGCTCGAATCCCATTAACTTTAATTGCAATATCTCTACTTAAATAACAACTTTAGAGCAGTTATAAAAAAGGCAGCCCCATTAGGCATGCATTTATTTCCTTCTAAACTTTAGGTAACCTTACACACTCTATAGTCTCCTCCTAAAAGTTGGGGGCAACTATAAACACTGGGTTCCTAGGGCTCCCAAGTTTAGATTGCCTAATGATGAAAAAAGGGATGAGATTCCCAATAAATGGCGATGTTAACTTCTAGTTTAAATATCTCAAAGTTTTCTTTAAAATTTTTTTGAATAGAAGTCGTTTCTTGATGCCTAATGTTGACACCATATGGGATGTAGGGGGTGAAGGCCCCTATGGTACAAAGTAAAAATTTCATGAAAAATCAATTAAAAATTGCAAGTTTTTATTCTAAGGCAAAACGATGCTATTTTGGATACCAAAATGGCCATGATTACTTAGCCAAAATAATGGTTTTCAATTCCTAATACAACGCTGCTTTGCACATAAGCCTTAAAATGTTTTTTTCTCAATGGTTGATGAAAATGACTATTTCAATAGGAAAAATGGTTGTTTTCATGAAAACGACCATTTCAAAGGGAAAAACTACTATTTTCTCAAAATGGTAATTTTACCCTTGAAAAGAACCATTTTTGCCCCTGAAATGGCCATTTTCTCCCTCGAACTCTGGCTATAAAAAGTTAATTTAGTACCATTCTAATGGGTCAACTTTTTTAGAGATACGTGCACCAAAAGCTTAAAAAACTTTCCAAACACCATTATGTATTTTTTAAGGTTTCCTACATAGTTTTTATCCTT
>CANXYI011425646.1:0-15930 GCA_948208565.1 Hura crepitans | reverse complement strand
TCATATGTTTGCTTAATTTCCCTTATTTTTATATTTATTTAATTAGTTCATAAAATTTTCTTTCTATTGATATCATAACTACATAATTCTTACACACACACACATACACACACACACACACACACACACACACACATATATATATATATATATATATATATTAATTTTCGCTCATTTTCAATGCTTACATGTATAATCATCTCCCTTTTTATTTCTTATAATCAATTTCTTTTATTTAGGAATACCATTATGCTTGTATGTATGTATGCCTTAATTTATCTATTATTCTCTTTAATTAAAACTATTTTGGTCTAACTTATTGTTTATCCATTTATATACCTTTTTGTTCATCATATTTGTACTTGTATATTTTTTGATTTTTTTTAAAATTCTAAGCCATAAACATTTATTCAACTTATTTTATTTTCATACATATCTACATTTACAATGTGCTACATTAATTAACCACAAAATGTAATTATTCATTAATATGCATATTTTGGCCATATTAAATTTTTTCCTGCTACCTATTTTCTTTCATCATTTTAACCATTTTAACATTGTTCTCTTGAATCCTAATTATGTCACTTAACATTAGTTTTTACTATAATTAATCATTTAAGTTAAACTAACAACTTTTATAACCTGTAAAAATCTTAAAACTTCCCTAAATAATGGAAATTCATACTAATTAAATTTTATTCCTTCATTTTTCCTCACTCTTACATATCCTAACATAAACCTTTTATCAATTATGTCGATATGTTTTAACCATCAATAATAATATATAAATCATACATCACATGAATAATAATATACATAACCATAATTTAGAATACACATACCTCTTGTGGGTTCTATCATCTTCTTTTCCCCAACTCCATCTCATCATCATCTTTTCTCAATTTTCATTAGCTCAGTAATTGACTTCCTCATGAAAAATCCAGTAAAATAACATTAATCACATGTATTTTACTTAATTCAATAACTAGTCATTTATAAATTTCAAGTAACTACATAAATTGCATAATCAATAAACCAACTTACCACTCCTTAATTACTCTCAATTACCATTCTTCTACCTCATTTCCTTATTTTAATTTTATCCCTCTCTATGTATCTTCATAGGGTTAATAAACTATGTTGATATGGCTTTCCTTTTTTGTGTAAAGTAGTAAAGAAATTGGAAAGAAACTCGAGACATATGTGGATAAGAAGAATTAGTCCATAGGAAGAGAGAAGAAGGCTAAATACTTATGAATATTATTTTTTTTTTGTATTTATACATGGAATGGAAGGCTAGGATTGAAAGTTAGCTTTTAAACATGGATGGTTAAGATTATCCCATGTGTAATTTATTTAAAATTATCATTTAATTATTTTTATGTTATCAACTCCACCTTTCCATTTGGATGGCTATGATCTCTCGACCTCTCCTCTTGATCCAAGGGCTAAAAATGCTCCTTACATATAATTTTTATCATATTTTCCTTAAATAAGAATTTAATTGAATTTATCCCCTTAATTTTTTTATTATAAATCTTATCCTTAGAAAATTTCAATGCTGATATTTTTGGATTCCCTATAATTTTTTACCTTAAAGATGTGTCACTTTTATGATTTTTTCTATTTAGCTTTAAATGGTTCAATATTCACATTACACCATAAATCTAAATTTATTTTTGACTTTTAACCTCCTAAATGACCTTAAATACTTTCTAAACTTCACCCTAATGCATTTTATAGTTTATACTAATTTAAGGACCAATAATCTCACATTAGGCTCGGGATGCACTACTCACAACTCGATGTTGCTATTCACCAAGATTGTGTCCCAAACCTCATTCTTTCAACCTTGTCTTGTATTCTACATGCCATATTCTATTGGGTACCACCTTACACTTGTCTTACTAATCTTAGGGCTTCAAAATATACATTTCAAAATTTACCCCTAAACTTTCCACAAAATTACCATTTTGCCTTTTGGTCATTTTTCACTATGTAGTTCACATAGATCGACATTACATGATCTGTACATTCATTTTATTACCATTTTTCTTTTAATTCCCATTCTATCCTTTTAGAAATATGACAGATAGTCGGAGTGTGACAATTTTCTCACTAATTTCATATTCGATGTCTTTCTATTTTTGGTCTACATATGACTTTTGTTAGTTTGAGATAACTTTTAGTCTTTCTCTAGCAACCTTAATATTCTCCTTGCATCTCTAATTAAATAGGGTCCCATCAATTTCTTCTCACCCACCTTATTCTAGTAGAGTGGGGGTTTGCATTTCTTATTGTATAGTGCCTTTTATGTAGTTATGCCTAAACTAGCCTGTTGACTATTATTGTATGTAAATATAGCCAAAGGCAAAAACTAATCTTAGCTTCCCTTGAACTCTATAGCATAAATTTATAACATATATTTATGTATTTGTATGACCCATTCAGATTATCCCTCAGTCTATAGGTAGAAGGATGTGCTGAAGGTAAGTCGAGTACCTAGAGTATCATGTAACTTCTTTTAGAATCTCAAAGTAAATCTAGTGTTTTCACATTATATGATTGAGGATGGTACACTGTGCAATCACATAATCTCGTTGATATACAACTATGCCATCTTCTTAAGGGAATAATCCATCCTTACCTAAATGAAGTATGATGTCTTGGTCAATTGGTCCACAATCACCAAACTACTTCACATTTACTCTTAGTCATAAATAACCCTATCATAAAATCGATAATAATTTTCTCCCAATTCTATTCTAAAATTGCTATGGAATGAAGGAGTCTAGAAGGAATTTGATGTTTAGCTTTCACCTATTGGCATGTAAGACATTAGATGACATACTCAACTACGTCTTGTTTCATCTTTGGCCACTAATGGCATGGTTTTAGGTTAAGATACATCTTTATGCTCTTAGGATGCAATGCATAAGGAGTATCATGTGTCTCTTGTAGGATTTGTATTCTAATCCCTTTTACTTTAGGTACATATAGCCTATCTAGATGATATAGACACCCATTTGTCTTAGTCTCAAATTCCTTAGTCTTCCCTTTTTTGACCTGACTCATCATCTGATTGAAATGGTCATCTTGAGTTTGTGCCCCTTTTAATTGTTTTATCAAATCATAACACACCTACGATTCAACTAAGATTGCATTTTCATTAATATATCAAAAATTAGCATTCATTATTTTTATAGCTACTATGAACTTTTGATTTAAGGCATCTGCCACCACATTAGCCTTTCTTAGATGATAGTCAATTTGACTGTCATAGTCTTTTATTAGTTCTATCCATCGTCATTGTCCTAGATTTAATTCTTCCTATAGGGGGAGATATTTTAAATTCTTATGGTGGGTATAGATGCAGCACTTTCACCATACAAATAGTGTCTCCACACTTTCAAGGCAAAAATAACTATAACCAACTTTAGGTCATGCATCGGGTAATTCCATTCATGTGGTTGCGATTGCCTTGAGGCATAAGCTACCACCTTTCCATCTTACATCAACACACATCTGAGTCCATTATGTGATGCATCACTGTACACCATAAAATCCTTTCTCGACTTAGGCTATGTAAGGATGAGAGATTCGGTCAATATATTCTTCAGCTTGTCAAAGCATGCTTAGCATTTATCATCTCATATAAATTTCACATCTTGTTATAGCAACCGCATCATAAGAATGGCAATCATAAACAACCCTTTGATAAGTCTCTTGTAATAGCTAGCTAATCCAAAAAATGAATCTCTAGTACATTTTTCGGAGGTTTCCACTTTAATACCACTTTAATTTTGCTTAAGTCCAATTTAATGCCATTGAAATAGAAAATATGGCCTAAAAAGACCACTTCATTCAACCAAAATTGACATTTGTTTAGCTTGTCATACAACCATTTCTCCCTCATAGTCTATAAAACTAACCTCAAATGTTGTTCATGTTCCTCTTTTGTCCTTAAGTATACCAAGATATCAATAATAAAAACCACAACAACTAATCTAGGTATAGTTTGATGATTCGATTCATTAGATCCATAATGATGTAGAAGCATTGGTAAGCAAAAATGACCATTACCAAGAATTCAGAGTGTCCGTATCTCATATAGAAAGCTGTCTTTAGAATATCTAACACTTTAATTCTTCATTGATGATACCTTGATCTCAAATCAATCTTAAAAAATGTGCTAGCCCCTTATAACTAATCAAGAAGATCACCAATCCTCAGTAATAGGTATTTATTCTTGATAATCACTTTATTCAACTGTCTATAATCAATGCATAAAAAAACTGAGCCACGTTTATTTTTTTTGAATAATATTGGTGCTTTATATGGGGAGACACTTGGTCTAAGAATGTCTTTTTCTAGTAAGTCATACAACTACACCTTCAGTCCCTTTAACTCCATAGGTATTATGCATTATGGAGTTATTAAGATAGGTGTTGTACCAGAGCATACTTTAAGCTCATGCTTCGGTGGCAATCCAAGTAGCTCATCTGGAATCACATCCAAAAAATCTACTACCACTTATATATGACTAAGGTCTAATTTTATCTTAGTCATGTCAATCATATGAGCCAAGTTTGCTTCACACCTTTTTCTTATCAACAGCAACACTGTCACTGCCAAAATGATATTAGGCAGAGAATTCTTTTCACCAACCATTATCACCTTATTCTCATAAGCTATTTTTAGTGTAAGCCTTTTTTCCTTTTAATTAACTAGAGCTCTATGTTTAACAGCCAATCCATTCTTAAGATAATTTCAAACTCATCAAATGGGAGTTTAATGAGATCTATTAGTAATATAGGTTCTTGAACCATAAAGGATAATCCCTATATATTCCATTAACTGTCACATGTTGCTCAATTAGATTACTAGCCATGACATCTATACAATATGTTTTGGTTCTCACCCTTTATCTTGTGATCATGTAGTACAAATATATGAGTGTGTGGATCTAGGGTCAATGAAAGCTAAAATGGGTAATCTAAGTAAAGAGAATGTACCTACTATCATATATGGTGTTTTGGCTTCCTCTCTGGCCCAAATAGAATATTGTCATGTTGATGCTCAAGCCTTTAATGTAATGCTCATGTTCTAAGACTCTGACAACTGTGCCACAAGGTCTAAGGAGTGCACCTAGGGTGCTGGGTCACTTCCTTATGGATCAAGGTAGTGGCATAGGTCCTAAAACTTTAAGGTGCCTTAATAGGATGAAAGAAGCATAATAAAAAAAAATTGAGTAGAACCAACAATTCATTTCAAGCTGTAAGTTACCCATCTGGCCAATAAAAAACTTTTCGGCTAGGACTGACCCGCAATGTGCCCAGATGGACTCAAAAATATTAAACCCTGAAGCTAGAAAATTACATTGAGTACAATGGCGAAAGAATTTTTAGAATTGGAGGTTGTTTGCAAAATCTCAGAATTTTTTAGGTTGGCACATAAATCGAGACAGTCTAAAACTAGCATATCGATGGAATTTGGCACAAAATTTATGAGCATGTAGAGGGGATTAAAATGGGAATTTTAAAGTAAAGTGTGTAATTTTTAGAGCACCGAGTGAATTTTTATGAATTTTTGAAGTTTTTCAAAAAACTAGGATGCCTCAAGAATTATCAAGACAAGGTTGAGGTGACAAAATGGGGCCTAAAGAAATGCCAAATGTCTTAGCCCACTTTCCAAGTGGCAAATAGGCCATGACCAGTTGATTTCCACTTGCAAAAAATAAAAACACATTTTCTCTTTTTCTGCCCACTTGCTGACACCACTCTTATGGTTCTTAGGCCACAAGTTCCTATTCTTGTGTCCAAATGGGTTAATTCTAGTGATTAAATTTTCCTTTGGATGTTAGGCACTAGTAAGAAAATGAATCATGCCAAAAGGAGCTGTGGTTTGGGAGAAAAAAATCAAAGAATGAGGTGGACTTAGAATAGTCCAGAACTCTATATATAAGGTGAGTTCTTGGCTGTCTCTACCCCATTTCTTGAACTTTTTTAGTGATACTTCATGCTAAATCATAGCTAAGACATGTGTGTGTGTGTTTTTGATGCATTGGTGGCCATTGGATGGTAAATGCTAGCTCACAGAGGGAGAATAAAAGTACTGTGAAAGCTAGAACTAGCCAAGCAACAAGGGTTAAAAGGAGGATGGCATCTTCAAAGTGCTATGTAAGTGAATTTATAGCCTTTTTCTTAGGTGTATGGGTGCCTAGGCTAGTGAACTTTAAGTTAGAATGGCTGGAAATATAAATTCAATGTTGATTCTTTCATTTGTGATGGTGGTTAAGTGGAGAATTTGGTAGAATTAGAAGTGTTATTTTATTTTTTTCAAAATTGGCCTAAGTTACTTGCTAAAATTACTACCTATAGTTGTTTGAAAAGGTGAATTGATACTTAAGATAAATGAGGAATATGCTTGGCATGATAGGGTATGAACTAGGTGAAATTGGGGTGTGAATCACTAAGGATTATGCAATTTTGCTTGTATCCGTGAGTTACAAGGAATGATTTCTAAGAAATGTTGTATGTGCCCTAGTTAAATTGACTTCAATTGTAATGTTTATGCTTATATTTAAGTCCATAACATGGACAAATGCTTGAATGTTGCTTTGGGGAGAAAGAATGAGCATTTAGTCTATTTTCCCTATATACCCGAGAGTTCCTTATGGCATGTTGGCATGAAAATCATTATTGTAAAAGTAATAAGTAAATATGTTATCAAGGATTGAGCAATGGCATAAAATGCCTAAGGGACAAATTAAGGATATGATCTTAAGATTTCATAATATATACCTTAGTAAATTACATTGAAATGGCTAAGAAAGCCTTAAATTAAAACATATAATTAAAGCTTAAAGTAAAGACTTAAAAATGGCATCAAATGAGTTTATGAGTTGAGCTTTTATTCGGCCTTAAGAGGCTAGTCTTAAATTTTGATTTTTGGCCATGGATTTGGCACAGTTGAAGTTGTCCTTGTGCCTAGATTTTGGCCATGGAATTAGCCCAATTTCAGTGGCTTTGATGCCTATATTTTAGCCATGGATTTAGCCCATTTTTAATTAGCAATTATGGCTACATTTTGGCTATAGACTTGGCCTAGATATGATTGGCTTAGTGCCCAGCAAAATGTTAAAAAGGAATAGTTAAAATAGAAATGAAATCAGAGTTAAAATAGTCCTAAATAACTGACTTCTAAAAGTGGTTGAAATGACCTATAACTATCCAGTTGACCTCTATCTGAACCAAAAATGTCACTGAACTAGAAAGTATTAAGTTTTAAAGTGAAAATGCCATGATAAATTATGCCATAAGACACCTTGAGTTTTAATCAGAACAGACCTAAAAATTATTTTTAAATTTTACCCGGTAAAGCCAAAAAGTGACTAGACCAGTCTGATTAAAATTTTATAGTCTAAGATAAATTTTTTATCTGTCTATTTTTTAAACTCAAATATTATAAGAATAATTTTTGCTAATCAATAAATTTAAATTGAGCTACTTTGCCCATTGGTTAGACACCCACTGCATGGGTTGATCAGTCAACGTAGGGTTTTTGTGACTGCTAGTCATTGGTGGTAGGAGAGGTCTACGGACTGATCTCTATTATGTCACCCAGTCAATTTAGATATTCATTGGTGGCTAGAGAGGTCTACAAATTGATCTCTATTATACCACTCAGTCATTTTCATTGTGTTTAGGTAGGCTTTGGCTGATCTCCATTATGGCACACTTACCGGTGCAATAGCGTAGGTTCAAAATAGGGACCATTACACTAGTTATTATCCCTCTAAATCTTATGTTTTAAAGTGTTATCTTCCTAGTCCGGATAAAAGAGTAAATAAAATAAATATTCAAACTAATTATGAATAGAAAGATTAAGTATAATGGAATAGTGTTTCCTCAGCTTTGATAGAATGCAAATTAAAAGGCATTCTAGATATTTTACATAGATGTGTTAGATCAGTTTAAATAATTAAGTTAAGTAAATATATGTACATATAAGGCAAGAAGACTACCTCAAGGCATATTAATACCTTAAGGAGATAAAGTTAAGCTGATGTGAATAACTCCTTCAGGAGAAGTAATAAAAATATAGTACAAGGGTATTTTGGTAATATTCAACTTTTAAGACAGATTAAGTAATTTTTTCAAATTTATTTGTATTAAGTAACAGTTCACACTTTCAATGGTTTATTTAAGTGAAAAATGTTATTTCTAGACTAGACAAATACCTTAGGGGTATTATAGTAATTTAGCACCCTAATAAATATTTAAATTAATTAATGAAGTAAAAATTATACTTTTAGCTGCATAAGTAAGTTATTAAGACTATAACATGATTAAACTACTTTTAAATTCACCACTGAGTAACTTTTATACTCAGCGTACCGATTTTAGTTCGCAGGCACACTTCAACAGGACTTGGCTCGCAAAGCGTGATGACAACATTTTAGAGGATACAGGTTAAGACTTTTGGGTGAATTGATGTATATTTAGATATCTATGTACTTAGGTGGGAAATGGGTAGGAAAGGTATTTAGGCATGAACAATGTAATATAATTAAGTGATTAAGACCAATTGATGTAAATTTAATATTTCTGTACATGTTCCTTGGTGAATGAATATGTATGTATGATGCTGATGTTGATGCGAGCCTAAGGCTCTATATTTTTGTATAGTTTTATATGTGGCCTGAGGCTTTAGTTTGTTATGTGCTAGATGATGATGATAGGCTAAAATTGGGGGACCAGATGGGTCCAAGTGTTATAAATAGGTTATAGAAGTGTTTAACAGGATTGTTTAAATTTTGGGATAGGACTGGGGCAGCCGTTTTGCTGTTCGATTTTTAGGTAATACCTGAGTATGATTAGATTTCCTCTATAATGGCTAGGTAAGATTGTTTTTAGCCTAAATTAATCAGAGGCACTTATGAAAGTGGTTTTGGAGTCAGATAGCTTGATTTAGACTGAAGTTGGTAAAAGTTAAATGAATGGCCATTAAGGAAATTTGAAGATGGGTGACCTAGCGGGAAGTATGCTGCTTATTGGATTTCTTTGGGAATTTAGTAAGGAGTGTCCCATTTGATGGTATCAGAGCAAATGTTCAATGTTCCTTGGTAAAGTACATAGATATCAAAAAGTTATGTTTTAATTCCTCTTAATTGATATGCTATTCGAGGCTAAGAAAAGATAGTCTTCTATATTATAGAAATAACCAGTCTAGTTAACCAAAGGAGGGCTATGGAACCAATTGTTTTGATAATCAGAGTATATAGAGAACAGGTCCTGTATTAGCATTTGAACTCAGTTATGCTGCTTAGTAGCCAGAGTCAGGAGTGATTGACTAATAATAGGCAAGAGGAACCCTATCTTGGTAGAGTGAAAAGTAGTAAATGAAAGGATCTTACCAAACTTTTAAAGTATGTTAAGGAAATTATTTTCAATGACACATATATGGAATATAAGAGACTCCTTATAAGACTAAATGTAAAATTAAAGATACAGACAGCTAAACCTCAAAAAAAGGGAGTTGGTTGTGTTAGTGCTAATTGCATGTGATAGAAAAGAAATGGTACCAGTAAGAAGAGACCTTTTTTAGAGAAAGAGGCAAAGCACTATGGGCAGCTAATATAGCACCAAATTGGTTAGACAATGAAAGAGATTCAATACAAGAATAGTTTCAATCTAAGTCATAGTACCAAATAAGGTACCAGGAGTAGACTACTGACGTATGGTTATTGGTATAAAGGGCACCATAGGGAAAATGTCCTTAGGGACGGATAAAGACTATTCAGGCATGGATATCTAATGTTTCACCCTAAATTAAGGTTTAAAAATGGACTAAAAGAGAGTAGTCCAATGTTAGTCATGGTATTAAAGTTAAGGCTTGTGCTTCAGCCAATCAGTGTATTGTGAGGCTGAAACAAAATGGTTGCAGCACTAAATAGTTTGACTACCATTTTATTGATTAATGTTTTTGTCTTGGCTTTGATAGCCACTAATTAATATCCATTTGTTCATGTACTATATTAGTATATAATAGATAGATAGGGCTTCAAAAAGTGATATAGACATTGGAGTTAACAGCCTTATAGGGGCAATGTGGGATTATGAAAAGAATGTTTAAGAGATGCCTCTAGTGATTTAGGGGTTTGAGTTGTTATTGGTTTGATTAAGTTGTACTTCCATATATTGATGTGCTTCTAGGATGGATTGGGTCATTAAGTATTAGGTTTCGATTGAGGGTAACCATAAAAATTTGACCTTTTAAACTGTATAAAGACTGTTAGAGATAGTGAATGTTGAGAGAAATCTCTTCGACAAATTTATCCTTGTTATCAAAATATAATAACTCTATTGGGAGGAGAGAGGCATGTTTGGCCTAAGGTACTGATTAGACTAATTTAATGCTAATCTAGCATACCTATCAATTAAAGTTGGTTCTCCAATATATTTTTATTGAGCTACCAAGGTTATCATTTCTGAGGAAGCTGAATTCAAAAGTGAGTTGTATTCTAGTATTACTTCAATTTTCATTGTTCCTTGAAGGATAACATCTATTAGAATAAAAAGCACTGAGATTATAGTGGCAAGAGCTAGCTGATAAGGGTTTATCAAACTCAGTATAATTTTTCAATGAGTGTTTCAGTTATCTATAAGAAAGAAAGACACATCACTTGGATTGTGCCTTACCCTAAAGGTTATTGAACAAAGTGATTATGAGGATAATATGGCTCTCTAGTGAGGTCATTAGGGCTCACTAATTCCTTACCAATTTCATGGATTGCTACGGGCAAAGCCTTTAGTTTTATGTGGGCTAGTGGTAATGTATTCTTGGATGATCTTTCTGTGTATTCTAAGAACTAAAAAAGTATGAGCAACATCGAAGGGTTGCGATACAAACCATAAAAGAAAAATGGTTGCATGCCCAACCCAATGAGTATGAATTAGGCAAATGAATTTTTTATTTGGACTACCCTATCTCAATAGAGAGAGTCAGAATTTGGGCCCTGATAAAGGAAAAACGGTGTTGGAATTGAAACCCTCTCGAAATGTAACTAAGATGAGAAAATTTTTGGGCTTAGTTAAGCCTACATAGGGCTTCTAAGAGGACCTTCACTATTGTTACCCCATTAATTTGACTAATTAGAAAAGAGGTAAGAATTGTGTGGGATAGATGTTATCAAGACAGTTTTGCTAAATAGAGATAGAGGTTGACAAAGGTTCCTATCCTGATTCAACTTGAATAGGGTGAGGACTTTGTTATATGCAAGGATGCTTCACTGAACGGTTTGTTAGGTGTTAATGTTGGGTGGAAAGGTAGAGATTTATACTATGAGATAGTCAAAGCCATGAAGAGAGGTTCATCTTACCCCATATTTGGGGCTAGTTATCATAGTGGTCATGTGAAATAAATGATGGCATTAGCAGTATAAAAAGAATGTTGTATAAGTACAGATTATTAGAGTTAAAATATTCCTCACTTAGGAAAAGGGACCTAAAATAAAGAAGCTAGGTAGAATTGATTCAAGATTTGATTACTTGATTGACTACCTACCAGTAAGAGTTAATGTGCTGATAAATGCTAAGTATAGGGAAATCTATGGTGACCTCGAGAGATTATGAATGTCATGTTACCAGTTATTTTAAAAGAGGCAATAGTAGATGAATTACAAGTAAAGTTAGGTTTTAGGCAATAAATTAAAAAGAATCAGATGAGAGACAAGTAGAAGGTTCAAATAATTAGCAAAGCTAAAGAAGGGAAAACTACAGGGTCTTAATGATAGTAAGTAAGTAATGGACTCATCAGAATAGATCATGTACATTTTGTACAGACGATCTAGGTCGCAAATGTTTATGGAAATATATGAGTCTCCTCATTCCATATAATCTGGGAAAAGAAATCTACGTTTAGGAATCTTATTTCTAGATGGCGTGGTATGGAAAGGAAATGGATAAAGGTATAATACCTAGTATTAGATATGCCAATAGGTAAAGCTAGGCATCAGAATCCATCTGAATTATTAATTTGTACAATTATATTAGAATGAGAATAAGAAAAGCCAACACTTAATTTTGTAATGAGTTCACTATTGAGTAAAGGCAGATATAGTCGTGCATGGATCATTGTTGACAGATAATCAAGATATTCTAAGTTACCTAGTTAGGATAAAGTAGTTTTTAAATAAGTTGGCTAGATTATATGGTGATGAGCCATTAGATTCCATGTTGTGCTAGTGACTGTCATTTGTACAGGGATTTTATTTTATTGTCAAGCTAAGGCAAAAGCTATAGGTAGCTTTAGGCACCAGACTAGCTCATCATCCAGTTTATCATCCTCAGTTTGATGGATAGTTAGAAAAGGTGATAGAAATAGTTGATCACATTTTTTGAGATAATACTAGTAAGCCTATGATTATTTGATACATGCACATGTTTTTGGTAGAGAGTGCCTATGATAATAGTAATTAGTTTAGTTCAGAAATAGACTCCTATGAGGTATTATATGATACATAATGTAGGACTTTTTCAAATTGAAGTGAGATTTGAGATAGAAAGTCTTCATAATATACTTGGTTGAAGAGGTTAAAAAAAGTGAAATGAATAAAAAAAAAGGCTGTAAACAGGTATAGAGGTTCAAAAAGAACATAAGTGAGTTCGAAGTTATTAGACCCTATGGGGGTACCAATAAGGTTAGGACCTCTAGCACATAGGCTTGTATTACCACTTGAGCTACAGTAAACACTATGTTTTTATGTTTCATGTGCATAGGGTGCAGATTAGACCAGTTACATATGAGCTGGATGACAACTATAGAAGTATAACTAGATATAAGTTATGCCTAATAAATAGTGTAAGTTATGGCTCGTGAAATGAGGTAATTATAGAGATGCGTCCATACATCTTTTACAGTGCTACGAAGGTATAAAAGTATAAAGGAAGCTACCTAAGTGATAGATGGGCAAATGGGAGCTCAATATTCTATTTTATTTGCTTCAAGTAATTTTAAGTAGAAAATTTTATTAAGAGAGGAAAAAATGTAATGCCCACATTCTGAGGCTCCGGCAATAGTGCCATAAGGTCCAAGGAGTGCATTGGGGGTACCAGGTCACATGCACATAGACTAAGGTAGTGGCATAGGTCGTGAAACTTTGAGGGGCCTTGACTGGATGAAAATGGCAAAATAAAAATTTTTAACAAAACCAATAATTCATTTCGAGCTGTAAGCTATCCATCGAGCTAATAAAAATTTTTCGAGCAGGGACTGACCTGAGATGTGCTCGAATGTACTAAAAAATAATGGACCCTAAATCTAAAAAATTACACTGAGTCCAATGCTTAAAGAATTTTATGAATCAAAGGTCATTTGTAAAATCTCATAATTTTAGAGGTTGACACATAAATTAAGGTAGTTTGAAAACTGCCCTATCGGTGGAATTTGGCCATAAAAATTTATGAGCAAGTAGAGGGGAGTAAAATAGGAATTTTAAAATAAACAGTGTAATTTTTGGAGGTCTGAGTTCATTTTTACGAATTTTTGAAGTTTTCTAAAAAATTAAAATGGTTCGAGAATTATCAAGACAAGGTTAAGGTGGCAAAATGGGGTCCATAGAAGTGCCAAATGTCTTAGCCCACTTGCCAAGTGGCTAAAGGGCCATGACAAGTAGATTTCAACTTGTAAGAAATAAAAACACATTTTCTCCTTTCCTAGTTAGTTACTGACACCACTTTAATGGTACTCAAGCCATAAGTTCCTACTTTGGTGTCCAAATGGGTTGATTCTAGTGGCTAAATTTTCCTTTGGATGTTAGGCACTAGTAGGAAAAATAATCATGCAAAAAGGAGCTATGGTTTGGGAGAAAAAAAATAAAAAAAGAGGTAGACTCAAAACAATCCAGAACTGTGTACTTGAGTTGAGTTCTTAGCTATATCTACCCCATTTCTTGGACTTTTTTTAGTGATCCTTATTGCTAAATCATAGCTAATAAATGTGTGTGAGTGTATATGATGAATTAGTGGCCATTGGATGGCAAATGGTGACTCATGGTGGGAGAACGAAAGTATTATTGAAGTTTGAACTAGCCAAGCAGTAAGGGTTAGAAGGAGGATGGCATCTTCAAAGTGCCATGTATGGGAATTTACAGCCTTTTTCTCATGTGTATGCATGCCTAAGCTAGTGAACTTTGATTTAGAATGGCTAGAAGTATGAATTCATGGTTGATTCTTTCATTTGTGATTTTGGTTATGTAGAGAATTTGGTAGAATTAGATGTGTTGTCTTTATTGTTTGCAAAATTGGCCTAAGTTACTTGCTGAAATTATAGTCTATAGTTGTTTGAATGAGTGAATTGCTACCTAAGATGAATGAGGAATATGCTTGGCATGCTAGGGTACGAACTAGGTGAAATTAGGGTGTGAATCACAAAGGATTATGCAATTGTGCTTGTATCCATAAGTAACAAGGAATGGTTTCTAAGAAATGTTGTATATGCCTCTAAGAAATGTTGTATATGCCCTAGTTAAATTAGCTTCAATTCTAATATTTATGATCATATTTGAATTTATAACATGGAAAAATGATTAAGTGTTATGCTTTAGGGAGAAGGAATGAGAATTTAGTCTATTTTCCCTATGTACCCGAAAGTTACTTATGGCATGTTGGCATGAAAGTCATTATTGTAAAAGTAATGAGTAAGTATGTAATTAAGGATTGAACATTGGCATAAAATGCCTATGAGGCAAATTAAGGATATGACCTTAAGATGTCATAACATATACCTTAGTAAAATGCCTTGAAATGGCTAAGAAAGACTTAAATTAAAACATATAATTAAAGCTTGAAGTAATGACTTAAAAATGGCATCAAATGAGTTAATGAGTTGAGCTTTGATTGTGCCTCAAGCAACTATTCTTAAATTCCAATTTTTTTCCATGGATTTGGCCTAGTTGGAGTTGGCCTTATGTCTAGATTTTGGTTATGGAATTGGTCTAGTTTTAGTGGCTTTGATACCAATATTTTGGCCATGGATTTGGCCTAGTTTTAATTACCAATTGTGTCTATATTTTAGCCATGGACTTGGCCCAAATATGATTGGCTTAGTGCCTAGTAAAATGTTAAAAAGGAATAGTGAAAACTAAAATGAAATCAGAATTAAACCAGTCCTAGAAAATTAACTTCCAAAAGTTGTCGAAATGACATATAACTGTTCAATTAATCTCTACCTAAACCAAAAACGTCATTAGACCAAAAAGTATTAAGTTTTAAAGTGAAAATGCCGTGATAAATTATACCATAAGACACCTTGAGTTTTGTTTATAACATACCTAAAAATTATTTTTAAATTTTACCCGGTAGAGCCAAAAAGTGGCTATACAAATTTGAATAAAATTTTAAAGTCTAAGATAAAATTTTTACCTATCTATTTTTGAGACTCAAATATTATAAGAATAATTTTGGCTAATGAACAAAGTTAAATTAAGCTCCTTGGACAATTGGTTAGACACCTACTGGATGGGTTAACCGGTAAACTTAGGGTTTTACAGCTACAAGTCATTAGTGGCTGGAGAGGTCTACGGACTGATCTCTATTATGTCACCCAGTCATTTTAGATATACATTAGTGGCTGGAGAGGTATATGAACTGATCTCTATTATGTCACCCAGTTCTTGACAGTTATTTGTTGTTAAGGAGGCCCACAGGTTAATCTTTATTATGCCACTTAATTATTTTTATTATGTCTAGGGAGGCTATGGCTAATCTCCATTATGGCACACATGCCAGTGCAGCGATGTAGGTCCAGAATGGGGACCACTGCACTAGTTATTATCCCTCTAGATCTAGTATTTTAAAGTGTTGTCTTCCTAGTCGAGCTAAAAGATTAAATCAAATAAATGATCAGACTAATTATGAACAAAAA
>CANXYI011425545.1:0-10314 GCA_948208565.1 Hura crepitans | reverse complement strand
TATTCCACCACTGAGTTATATACTCAGCATGTTGGTATTCCGATGCGTAGGTTGTAAAGAGAGAGACGATCAGCATCAGACCACTATAGTGTAGCTACTCTCTGGTCACTTTTGGTATTTTTCTTTCTTTTTAGATAGTATGTATATATGCACTCATGTACTAGATTAGGTTGGGTAAGAGGAAATGCCAAGAACAGATAAATTATGTTTTTATGTCTGTAGATTATATGTATGTGTGATACTTACTGTATGTCTGAATAAACAATTATTGATGGGTCTAGGACCCTGTGGTATATGGTTGTGATCTAGAATTGAGTTGTCTATGATGATCTAGAGGACCAGAGTGTCCAGGTATGGTAAAGGATGATGAAAAGTTTTAGAAGTGTATTTTTCTTATAGGTTTATTTGGGCAATGTTACCTAGGTAGCCGTTATGCTACCTAAAATTTTTAGAATGTCTGGTAATGATCGGTGAATGATTAAACTGATGTGAATAGTCTGTAATTAGGGAATATAACCAATAAAGTGAAGTTCAAGTACCCAGGCTAGAGTTAATTAAGAATGACCAAAAGTTAAATGAAGGACCCTTGAGAAAATCTAAGGATGGGTGACCTCAACGGGAAGTGACACTTCTGACCTGTTTCATGTATAGACAGGTAGGGGGTGTTACACTTATGAACTCCCTCTCACGAGGAACATAGTTTGCATGAATAACTTGGTTTCATAAAAGTCTGTCTTTATATATAATTTGCACAGACTCCCTCTCGAAAGGAATGTAGTTAGCACATATGACTAGGTTTCATACATTTCTATCTTAACATACAATTCGCATAGACTCGCTCTCACGAGGATCGTACTTTGCACGGATGACTAGGTTTTACATATGTCTATCTTAATATGTAATCTGCATAGACCCCCTCTCATGAGGAATATGGTTTGCACAAATTTTATGTTTTCTTATATGTCTGCCTTTATTTGTAGTCCTCATGAACTCCCTCTCATGAGGAAAGTAGTCTACACGGACTTATATTTGTGACCTTATATCCACCTATATGTTCACTTATGTATTATCCATTAAGAGTAATGCTTATGTCACTTCATAAACACTCCATGACATTAATCATGGGTCATTCATATTCATGTCAAGTTACTTAATGGCATTGTCTTTTGAGGCCCTTATGGGCCATTGAGTGTCATTTCTAACTTATTTCTTTGAGATGATTGCAAGTAACCAATTTAATCAAATAGGGAAGTCTAGATGGACCTCGTCTATACCCTAGTATCAGTTCGCATGGACATATGCCAGAGCTATATAGAGTCTGCACAGACCTAATGATGCACAAGTGGGACTAGTTTTATGTTATAGACTATTTTCATTTGGTTCTGTACTATTTCTATTTCATTGCTTATTTTTAGGGGTTGTAATAGATAGTTAATAACTTATTTTCCACGCTAAAAGTCTAAATCTCACATCAAAAGGTTTTCTATCTAATTAATTGTTGTTTTTTAGTAAAAATGGTTTTGAGTTTTCTTTAATCAAAAGTTATATTAAAATGTATTTTAATAAAAGCCAATCCCCTAAAGATGGGAGTTGGGCAATTATCGTCAATTCCTATAGAATTACAAGTAATTGTTAAGTCAAATAACAACTAATGATTAACCCAAATTTTAGATATACAATATAATTGTTGTATGCTTTAAATACCACTAATTTACTTCTTATAGATAAAAAGGTGACAGAACTATTTTAAATAAAATGCATGCTTATTTAATACGAGATTGATAAATGTTACAATATAAAAGGAAGGCATATTATTGGAGCATAAATAAGATATGAATTTTGAACCTTTTTGGTATAGAAGATTTGAGGTCCTGGTGTAGAGGCTAAGTGGTGACTCCCAAACACTAAACTACTCTAGTCCTTGGTAAAAATACATATTTTTCTCTACAGGTGTCTAACTAATGGGTCAAATTATATCTATTAATTCTATCATATAGTTCTAGTTCTCTTTTCATCACTACCTTAGTGTTTACATACCATATTTACCAACAATGGTGCCTTTACACACCTTTCTCAGTTACAAGTCATTTTCTAGAAAGTACTATTCATTTAGTCAATTTCAATACCACAAGTCTCATATCATTTGACATTGTATACACCATTCACTATTATCATTATCACTATTGCTCATCATGATTTACTCATGCATTTTGCACTCAATTGTAACATTCCTTCTCCATCATATTATGTCATTTTACTTACTCTATACTTGGTCATTTCCATATACCTATTCTGGTATCATCCTAAGTCCCATTTTAGGTTATGAAGTACCAAATCATTACATATAAATTTCTTTCATTAAATTCATGTTACCACCATATTTTTCCACTTCATTTCCAAGCCACTTGCATTACTATCATGTTTCATACACGTGTACACATCATACCATTAATAGGCATACCATTCGACCAACACATGTTCACACACATATACTTATTTTTCTTCCCTATAACTTATACACACCACGCTCATTTCTTAAGGCCAACATAATTACATGATCAATTCATATTAAACATACATATACACGCACAAACTACCACTTCCATACACTTTCACATACACCTATACATGCATATGCATTATGACATGCAAAAATTACATCAATCCACATGCCTATGGTGTAAAAATAGCCTTTTTCCACCACTTTATGGCCTTGGATGGCTTCCTCCTTCACTTACTCTTTCTTGACCTAAAACATAGCCCTTTACAAAATTTCTCAAAATTTCTACCAACCTCTAAAATGAAATCTCTAAACATGGTTTTTCTAAGAATATCAAAGCTATCTTAAACAAAAATAAAAATCAAGAAAACATCACTTACTCTCAAAATTATCACTATGCATCCCTTTGGAATATCTCACTTTCAAAGCTAAGTTTCTCATTTCTGTTGCTTGGAATGGTTTTTAGAGATTCTGGAGGTTTTGTTCCATATAAAATTCATGAGATTTAGGTGTGATTTGGTAGAGAGAGAAAGAAAAAAAGGTGAAGGGATAAAAGGAAAGTGGCATTGGCTTTTGGTGTAGGGGAGGTGGAAGATGAAGTGGTTTACACATGTGCCACTCCCCACATGCGCAAGGGTTTTATATTAAGAGGGTAAATGTCTTAGATAGCAATATATGATGATTTAACAGTCCAAATGCACCTAATTTTCATTTAAACTTTGAAATTTTAATTTAAATTTTCTAAACCTCTAAAAATAATCATTTTAGTGCCAAAATCCTTAATTATGCCTATTAAAGGGCTTGTAAAATTTCAAGTCCAAGCTCTAATGGCAACTGCGGTTACTATTCACGCATGAAAATAATAAATTTTGAAAAATTATCAAATGAGCTCAAAAAATTAAATTTCCTTCACTAATGAACTCATTAGAATTTTTGAGCTATAGGGTATGGTATTCTTAGGTTTATCTGGGCACATCCTAGAGCTATCCTAGCATAAATTAATTTAAGGTCATTATTCATTAATTCTTAGCCTAAAATGATTTATTAGTTCTGCTAAAATTTTTAATTAATTTTTTTGTCATTTCTGGCCCATCAAAATTTTATAACTAGCACTCACCCTTTTTGGCCTTATAAAGGTGCCCTAGCTCTTTAGGAACACTATTCCTGCCTTGGAGGTACTATTCATGAAACTTTAACTTACATGCATTACAGTTAGTATTTAGGTAGTGTCTTTGGTAAGCTATTATGCTACTAGATTTTTGACGCGAGAATTCTAATTACATGAGACATTTTCTTAATTAGTCAAAAAGGGTAAAGTATCACATGTTAAATGGTAAACTAGCTTTTAATGATAGACTTGTAATCAGGCAAAGAAATTTTAAAAGGAAAGGAATGTTATGAATATGGTTATATATGTCTCCTCTCATCTGAGTCTAGCTACTAGATTTGATAGGAGGTGTCATATTTGGTGGTTTCAGAGAAAGTTTAGGCAGTTCTTGGTATAAGGTTACATATAAGGGCCTTAGGATTAGAAGCATGTATTTCATAAGACTATACTGCTTGAAGTTGATAATTATTTCTTTTATATAGATTTAAGATGATTGAATCAATACCACCTAGTGTTGGGGAAGAAGTAAAAAATCATGCATCGATGACTATCAATGAACTTGCTAAGGCAAAGACTCTCGTACTTAGTGAAGTTGCATAACTTGCTCAGGTACAACTAGTATTACTTCAATAAATAGTGGATTTACTGAGACAAGCCACCACAATGATAACCCTACCTCTACCACCAGTGCAACCATCTTTATAATCACAAGCTCTTTAAAAGACTTACATAGAAAAAGGTGAAGAAAATAGGAACTACAAACTTTACTATTGTAGATCTTGTTAATTCAGCTACGTCAAAATATTTACTTGAATGGACCATTAGAATTCTATAACAACTAAGGTGTACACCAAAAGAAAAATGTAATATATTCCACATCTCTAATATAAGAGGAGGCATACAGATGGTAGGATATAATCTTAAAATGCAGGACTCTAGTAAAATTCACATGGGAATTTTTACTAGAGGAATTTAAGAAAAAAGTATATTATAGAGAATTATCTAGAGAAAAAGAGACATGAATTTTTGGACCTGAAGCAGAAACACTGAACCATTATAGAATAAGAAAAAAGGTTACTAAATTTTGTTATTATCTAAAGGAAATTATATCCTCTAAAGAGGAAAATTGCAAAAGGTTTAAGAAAGGCCTTAACCATGATATGAAACTACATGTAGCAGTTATGAAGATTAGAGACTTTCCTTCTCTTGTAGTTAAAGTTTACATGGTAGATGAGAATTAGAAAGAGAAAAAAAAGCTTTCAAAAGAAAAAATCCTTCGCTCAAGGCTAAGCAAGCTTAGCTTTAAAAATAGGTAAGAAAAATAAAAAGGGAATCTAGCTCCTCCACTATAGTTATAAAAGTAAGCTCAGAGTACTACCCAGACCCTGACAACATATGCAAAGAGTGAGTGTACCTATTTTTACTATTAGTAATGCACCAGTTAGATGTGAGCATTATAGGAAAAGACATAGAGGTGTTTATTTAAAGACATTACTAGGGGTTTGTTTTAGATGCGGATCTAAGGACCACTTCTAGAAGGATTGTCCTAGGATCACAAGTGATACAACTCAATACCAGGCTTTGTCTCTAGCTTTCACTAGCAGCTAGAAAGGTGATAAAAATGATAGAATGGGTGGTCATCAGAAAGCTAGATCAGAGACAATTGAGAGAGTAGAGGCATGAGCTCTAACATGGTAATATGCCATTCGAACAAGGGAAAAATGTAAACACTAGGTCCTGAGGACTCTTATGTTTAGATTACCTAATGGTGAATAAAGACAAAAAATTCTAATAAATAAGAATGTTGCTACCAAATTTAAGGTCTTCTTCACAAAATTCAAGAGAAAAATAGTTAACTCTTAGATATGGACTTTAACTCGGCTCAACAAGCTCACAATATGACCTAAAATATGAGAAAAATAGGCATCTGTGGTGGGCTGAGAGCTCAGGTCAATAGGGTCAAGGCCGATGCCCCATATTGAAGCTAATAAGGGGTGCGTGGGGAGGGGGCAAAGCCCCTATTGTATAGAGACAATTTTTTTACAAAATTATTAAAATTTTTGTTGTTTTAGGATATAATGACATTATTTTGATTCCAAAAATGGCCATTTTCACTTCTTCAAAAGGGCTATTTTGGGTGCCAAAATGGTAGTTTCCACATTGTTGAAATGGCCATTTTTTGCTCCTAAATAATGACATTGCATGTGGCAAAGGTCCGTGCAGACTCCAAAACAAGTCATGTAAAACGGTTGTTTCAATAGCTAAAATAACCGTTTTTTTTTCCAAAACAGCCAATTGCTTAAAAAATGGCCATTTTCTATCTTGAAAATTTTGTATAAAATCATTCCAAGAGGTCAACCTTTATTGGTAAGTGCACACCTAAAATTATGAAAAATGCTTTCTAAACACTGTTTTTCTAATTTTAAAAGGATTTTCTAAAATTATTTTTGCTTTTCCTCTCAAATGAACCAAAGATCATTCCTAAAGGCAATTATACATAGTGCATCAAGAAATTCCTTCTTTTCTTCTTTATTTCTTCTTTTATTTTTCATCCTTTTGCCAATCAGACATAGTGCCTTTTATTTTATGTTCATTGCTACCCATTTACTAGTTAAATGTGTAAACTTATTTTATTTACGTACTCATCTTCTAAATAGGTGTGGCGCACTTATTTTATTGGTCTATTATTAATATTCTATTCTTTTTTTATTTAATTATTATCCATTCTCTTTTTCATCAATTTACCATTTAATTCTAATTATTTAATTCATATGTCATTTATTATTTATTTAATTATTTATTTTATGTCCTTTAATTATTTATTCATGTCATAATATTGATTCAATTATTCACACTAACATTTTGTTTTCTTCTATTACAAGTTATTTGAGATCTACTGGAATTTTATTTAACTTGTCTTTTCCATTTTATCAAATACCCAGTGAAGTTAACCTTTCTTTGTTTTGAAGTTAACCTTTTTTTGTTCTTCTCCGTTTATTTTGTTGTTTTGTTATTATTTTATTTTAATTTATTTACTTTGTCTAATCTTTATTTTCCTCCTAATTTTCTCCTTTCGTTTCTATGGTTAAATTGTATTTTAGGCAATTTCAATGTTATTTTATTCTTATTTTGTTAGAATGTATTTTAGGGAATTTCCTTATAATTTTTGACCTTTGGGTTAAAATGTATTTTAGGTAATTGCCATGTAATTTAATTTTTATTCTGAATATTTCCCTATATTTTCCATGAATGCTATAATAGATAGAATAAGATTTTTACACATTATAAAAAAATAACCAAATCATTTTCTATTCAATTAATTGGCATTTTCCTAATAAAATGGGTTTTGATTTTTCTTTAATCAAAGTCATAATGATAAAACTTATTTTCATATATTGGCATATGAGAACAAAAGTTCTCAAAGAAAATCAATTACCTGATTTGATACATGATATTCTTTAATTTCATGTATTTCTTTTGTGTTTGTAAATTTGTATATTTTATTATTTCTTCATGTGATTAAATGCTTTATTTTAAAACCTGTTTGAGAAAAAGGATAAAATTATAAATTTAATCTGAAATTTCATATTAACTTAAGGTATAAATAAGAGTAAGGTTCCCAACTGCTATGGTTTTAGCCCTATAAGTTATTTGCCAATTTCGATTGGGTGGCAACTCCTACCTTGTGGTGCCTAACTTGGTCTTTCTAGGCTAATTAAATTGGAATGACTTAATATTTCTCTAATTTCCTTCTCATCTTTCGAGACTTGAGAGGTGAGATATAAGTTAAGTCTTTGGTTGTTTCAGTTTGACCAGCCTCTGGAGGTAGATTCCCCAGACATGATAATGGGTATATTTCATCTCTTAGAATTCCCTGCTTTGGCTTTAATTGACCTAAGATCTACACATTCCAACATTTGCTTAACATGGGCATATGATAGAGGGCTAAAGACAAAACCTTTAGACATAGAGATAATGGTTAGTAACCTTATAAGACAACATGTGGTAGTTAATAGAATATATAGAGATTATCCTTTGACTGCCCAAGGATATGAATTTCCAACGGATGTCATTGAGTTACCATTCGATGAGTTTTATATTATTTTATTAATGGATTTGCTATATAAACATCATGTAGTAGTAGATTGTTGACAACAGAGAATTATGCTTAAGACAACAGATAGAGATAAAATTACAGTGGTTGGTGAAAGAACATATTTTTTATCCAATGTTATTTCAGTAGCTATAGCTAGGTGATTAATAAGAAAGGGTTGTTCAACATATTTGGCTCATGTAGTGTCTACAAGAAAGACTAAACCAAACATTAGTCAAATACTAGCAGCGTTAGAATTTCAAGATATATTCCTAAAAGAGCTATTTGGTTTACCACCAGAATAAGAACTTGAATTTGAGATTGAGGTGTATCCTGGCACAAAAGCTATGTCGATAACTCCATACTGAATTGTGCCTATAGAACTAAAAGAATTAAAGGTACAATTATAAGAATTCTTTGATAAAGATTTCATTAGACCGATTGTCTCACTGTAGGGAGCACTAGTATTGTTTGTAAAAAAAGGATGGTATATAATGGTTGTGTGTGGACTATATGTAATTAAATAAGGTGATAATTAAGAATAAATACTTATTACCCCAAATTGATGATCTCTTTGATTAGCTTTGAGGAGCTAGTGTGTTCTCAAAAATTAACTTAAGATTAAGGTATAACAAGTTAAGGATTAGATTCAGATATTCTAAAAATAACATTATAAACTCATTATAGACATTATGAGTTATTGGTAACACTATTTGGGCTTACTAATGCCCCAACAGTATTTATAGATCTGATGAACATTATTTTCATACCATATTTAAAGCAATTTATGGTGGTCACTATTGATTACATCTTGGTGTATTCCAAGAATAGAGAAAAGCATGAACAACACTTGAGACTAGTTTTACAGACATTGAGAGAGGAAAAGATTTATGCCAAACTAAGCAAATGTGGGATTTTTCTTAGTGAGGTATCTTTCTTGGGACATATTGCCTCTACAGATGGCATAAGGGTAGATCTTAGCAAGATTAAAGTTATTTTAGAGTGAAAGCCACTGAGAAATGTAATGTCGGTTAGGAGTTTTTTAGGACTAGTAGGATAATATAAGTGGTTTTTCAAGGGATTGTTGATGATTGCTACCTTTATGACCTACCTATTCCTTAAGAAAGTTAAATTTGTATGGGATAAAAAATGTCAAGAAAGCTTTTACAAGCTAAAAACTATACTAATAGAGATCCTTATTCTCCATAACCGAAGTTAGGAAAAGACTTCAATATTTATAGTGATGCCTCCTACAGTGGACCTAGATATATGTTAATGCAGGATGATAAGGTCATAGCATATGCATTTAGACAATTAAAGTCTCATAAGAGGAATTACCTAACACATGATTTAGAACTGTCCACTATCATTTTTGCCTTGAAAATATGGAGGCACTATTTGTATAGTGAGTGATGTTATATGTGTACTAATTATAAGAGTTTAAAGCATCTCCCTACATAAAAGAATTAAACTTAAGGAAAAGGAGATGGACGAAATTAATTAAGGATTATGATTATCTTATTGATTACCATCCAAGTAATAGCTAATACATTAAGTTAAAAGTTCATATCAGTTATGAGAGTGATGAATGTTAAACTAAAACACATGAAAGATAAAGCACTATTAGTAGAAGTTTAAGTGAAACTAAGCTTAGAGCAACAAGTTAAAGATACATAGAAAGAAGATAGTTAATGTGTGAATACAGTGAATTTAATACAAGAGGGGAAATCTACTAAGATAAAATCAAGGTAGATGGGTATTTATACTACCATGATGTATTATGTATACCAGACATAGATGAGCTTAAGAAACTTACTTTATAAAAGCCTCATAATGCCCTATATACAGTGCACCATGGGAATACAAATATGTACCATGATTTGAAACCCTCACATTAGTGGCCAGGTATAAAGAAGGATATAACAAAGTATGTGACTAATTGACTGACATGTCAGCAAGTGAAAGCAGAACACCAAGTTCCTTGTAGGTTGCTTTACCCTATTGCAATACTAGAATAGAAATAGGAGAGAGTTATAATGGATTTCATAATAGGACTACCTTTGACTAGGAATAAATGTGACTTAGTATGGGTAATTATAGATCAGTTAGCAAAGACTGCTCATTTCATATAGGTGAGAAAGGACTATTCTTTGGAAAAACTAGCTCAATTATATATTGATAAGATTGCAAGGCAACATGGAGTGTCATCTTCCATTATATTTGATGAGGACCCAAGGTTCATATCACTGTTTTAGAAGAAACTACATAAAGCCTTAGGTACTTGATTGACCTTCAGCATAGCATTTATTCCATAAATAAATGGCTAATTGGAATGAGTTATTCATGTTATTTTTGTACTTGAGTAACTTTGACATTAATATGATATTAATACTTATGTTAAAGTTGTGTATATAGATGTTAGAAGATATGTTAAAAAGTTATGCCATTCAATTCTAAGGAAGTTTGGATTGCTATCTTTCATTAGTAGAATTTGTTTATAACAATAATTATCAAGCGAGTTTTGGCATGGCACCTTAAAAGGCCTTGTATGTAAGTAAGTGTAGGGCTTCACTTTATTGGAGAGAATTGAGTGAGAATAAACTAATAAGACTT
>CANXYI011425522.1:0-10563 GCA_948208565.1 Hura crepitans | reverse complement strand
ATGATGAGAAATAGAAGGGTAAATAAGCAATAAAATATACATAAAGTGTGGTTATAATAGGAAAATGGGTAAAATAATTAAACGACGGCAAATATACATTGTATATCTTAAAATGTTTTAATGTGTGCTAAGTGTGCAAGTTCAGTGAAAGTGACCAATATGGCATAATGGAAGTGCATGTACATAAATGAGTTAGATAAAAGAATATAAGTGAATATGATGACAAGTAATGGCATTGATAGTGATATTGGAATATGGAAATGGTAGTGATGATTATGTAAGGTATTAATGAAATTGGAATGAGTGGCTAGATAATGATGACTTGAGCATGGAAGTTAGGAAATTAACCAAATGAATAATGTTTGGCTCGTAAAGTAACCCGTAAGTAGGGAAATGTGTTTTAGTGCAAGTGTGCACATCAGTGTGAGAATTATGGTGATATGATGATTATTAATGAATGACCTATAACTCTATTAACAAATTAATAATAAAAATTGGCCCCTATTAGTAAGACATCCCTTGAATGTGTCAACCGGTCAACTAGAGAATTAGTAGCTGCTAGGGGTTTAGGTCCTCCTGGGCTATTTCCTATATGATTGGAATGGTGGCTGTAGCCATCGAGGTTCTATTAGTGAACCCTGCACACCAAAGTATTGGGTGATCTATATGGCTGATCCCTACTATCCACTTGAATATATATCTAGGATTTGGGATGTACTTTAGGGCTGATCCCTATTATCCTTACCGTTGTTAAGAGGTCTACTAAGACTGATCCCTACCACTCTAATTTGGGAGGTTCTCATGAACTGATCCCTACTATTGGATGGATTTGGGTAGGTGCAGCTATCGAGGTCCAAAATATGGGCCACTACACAATATAGCTCTCGTTATCCAGTGTCTGTAAGCATAGTCTTTCTAGTATGGGCTTGAAAAAGAATAATGGGAATAAATGCAATGGTAACAACTAGAGTAGAATTATGCTACACTTGACATAATTAAAATTAATAGATGTAACTTGGCAAATTTAACTAGATTACTAGACACTCTGATTATAATGTAATAAAATAGACTGATACATGATGGAATTGCATGTAATTGAATCTATATATTCACATGATTGACCTAGTGTGTGAGTACTACATAACTATGTGTGTGTGACATACATCTATTACATTAAATTCACCACTAAGTTTGTAATCAACGTGTCAGTGTTCCGATGTGTAGGTTTTAGACAGTAGAAGTGGTCTAGCCTCGACATGTATAGTGTAGCTAATTAGTTTTTAGGGGGTACATTTTTTCCTTTCTATGGGCATGTGTTGTGTTTGACACTCATGCATAGTAGGGGGTTGGGTCTATAATGTGAATGTAACTAAAACCATGTTTTAAGATATTGTAAACTATAAAGGTTAAATTGAATTGCATAATGGCTGTCTGTACGTATATTATGCATGGATATGTATATACTATTGCATGGTTGCCTGATAATGGGTCTGAGATCCTATGGGATGTGATTGTGTGCTAAGAATGACTGATTAATTAGGGGACCAGATGGGTCCAGGAGTTGGTGAGAATGATGATGATGAATATAGAAGTGCCTTTTTACAGGATTAAAATTTTAGTTTTTCATCCAGGTAGCTTTTATGCTGCCTAAATTTTTGTGAGATGTATTTCTATCTTGTAAAATTGTTTTAACAATTATCTATAGACAATATAATAGGAGCATAATATCATAGTACAACAATAATGATAAATAACTTCCAAGGTAGATAAGACTATAAATGTTAAATGAATGGCATGGGGGGTAGGATCAGGATGGGTGACCTCTGGGAAGTAGTATCACTGGCCAGGTTCCTTTAGGAATTAGGCAGAAGATGTTACATTTAGTGGTATCAGCATCGTATGCATGAGTGCTAGGGTTTAGGGTTCTGTACCCCATAAAGCTACAATGTATAAGGCTGATTGGTTATTTTCTTGTAGTTGTGCACGATGAGTAAATCGACCCCACTAAAATAAGGGGAAAAGGTGGCAAGTCATGCTCCCACCACTATAAATAGACCAGAAACGAGTGTAGCCATGCCAGTGCTAAGTGGTGTAGCATACTAGCCATAGGCACATCCATAAGCACTAGCACAGGCTTCACCAATTGCCTTGCAAAAAACTTACTTAGAAAGAGTAAAGAAGATAGGGGTTTGGGATTTTCTAGGATCAGCAGAGGATGATGCTACGAGGGCTGAGTATTGGTTAGAATGGACCATTCGGATATTGGAGCAACTTGAGTGTACTTCTAAGGAGAATCTAAAATATGCCACCTCACTCCTCTAGGAAGAGGCTTTCTATTGGTGGGATACCACCCAAAGAAGAAAAGCTGCAGTTAATTTGACTTAGGAGTTCTTTCTTTAAGAATTTTGAAAGAGATACATACCTGACTCCTATAAAGATAAAAAGAGGCAAGAATTTTTAGACCTAAAGTAGGAAAAGAGGTCAGCATTAGACTATGAAAAAGACTTTGCTTGATTAAGCAGATATGCAAAAGAGTTTATACCCATAGAGGAGGAGAGATGTAAAAGGTTCAAAAAGGGCCTCAATGTAGAGTTAGGGATGCAGATTTCCACTACTCAATTCGAGAGTTTTTGCACTTGTATAAGTAACCTATACAATGGAAGAGATGGTTAAGAAGAAGAGAGACCTTTTCCAAAAAAAGAGACCAATCATAGTTGGTTAGACTAGTTCAACACCTAGGGTATATAAGAAGCAGAAAGAGTCCTAGGCTACATAGTAGCCCTAAAGGCAGGGACAAGCACAGAGATCAGGTTAGGCTTCTTAATCTAGGCCTCAACAATTACAGTAGGCCTCCAGTGCCCCAATGTCCATGGTGAGGAGTGCACTACCAATATATGGGACATGTAGTAGAAAGCATTATTGATCGTGCTAGCAGACCAGATAAGGAGAATGTTTTCTATGGGGAGCTTAAGACTATTACCAGAAGGAGTGTTCGAAGAAGCAAGTTGATGCCATACAGTTAAAGGCTTCCTCCCCAGCACCAAGTAGAGGGTAAGAATGATAAGCTAGGCCCTAGCCAAAAGACAAGATTAGAGACATAAGCCCTAGCTCATTAATATGCCATCTGAGCTCATGAGGAAGTTAAGGCATTAGATGTGATTGCTGGTACATTTTCTTTATTTGATATACCTCTTTTAGCTTTGATAGATCTAGGATCTGCACACTTTTATATTTGTACTGCATAAGCATAACATAGAGGATTAGAGTACGGACCTATAGATATAGATATCTTAGTGAGCAACCCTATTAGGTAGAGTGTGATAGTAAACCGGGTATATAGACACTGTCCTTTGATGATTCAAGACTAAGTGTTTTCAACTGACCTTATTAAACTTCCCTTTAATGAGTTTGATGTTATCCTAGGTATGGACTGGTTGTCTAAACATAAGGCAATAGTTGATTGTGAATAGAAAAGGCTTACTCTTAGGATAGCTGAGGGTCATGAGGTGATAGTAATCGGTGAAAGGAATGCTTTGCCTAATGTTATTTTAGTTGTGATAGCTAGGTGACTCATTTAAAAGGGCTGTGAAGCCTACTTAGCCCGTATAATTTACACCAATAACACACCCTTGAGCCTTGATTAGATACTTGTAGTATCAAAATTCCATGATGTGTTTCCAGATGAGTTAATAGGTTTACCACAATAGAGAGAGCTAGATTTTGAGATTGAGATGTATCTAGGTACCACTTTTAAGTTTATTACTCCATACTAGATGGCACCTATAAAATTGAGGGAGCTAAAGGTTTAGCTATAAGAATTGTTAGATAAAGGCTTTATCAGGTCGAACATTTCACCTTGGGGAGCACCCGTGTTATTTGTAAAGAAGAAATATGGGTTGCTTTAATTGTGCATTGATTACAGGTAATTGAATAAGGTGATAGGTAAGAACAAATACCCATTACCTAGAGTTGATGACCTTTTTGACCAGCTTAGGGTTGCTAGTATGTTGTCCTAGATAAACTTGAGATCAGGGTATCATCAGTTGTGGATTAAAGAAGCTAACATTCTAAAAACTACTTTTTGTATTAGATACAAGCACTATGAGTTCCTAGTGATGCCATTTCTACTCACTAATGCCCCTGCTGCTTTATGAACCTGATGAATTGGAATCTTTAAACCTTATCTAAACCAATTTATTGTGGTATTTATTAATGACGTCCTGGTATACTCTAGAAGTCGAGAAGAACATGAACAACACTTAAGGATAGTAGTGTAGATCTTAAGAGAGAAATATTTATATGCTAAGTTGAGTAAGTGTGAATTTTGGTTGAATGAGCTAGCTTTTTTAGGCCACATAGCCTCAGTAGAAGGCATTAGAGTTAATCTAAGCAAAGTAAAAGCTGTGTTAGAGTGGAATCCTCTTAGGAATGTGACTAAGATCTGGAGTTTCCTAGGATTGGCGGGCTACTATAGGAGATTTGTGAAAGGGTTCTTAATGATTGCAGCTCTATTGATAAGACTGTTGAGGAAGGATGTGAAATTTGTATGGGATGATAAATGCCACATAAGCTTTGATAGGCTAAAGGTGATATTAACTGAAGCCCCTATTCTTGCTCAATTGAAATAGGGGAAAGACATTGTGATTGACAATCATGTGTCCTATAATAGACTTAGATGCATATTGATATAGGAAGGTAAGGCAATTGCTTACACTTCAAGGAAATTGAAGCCACATAAGAGAAATTACCCCACACATGATATAGAGTTAGTTGTAATTGTATTTGCATTGAAAGTGTGGAGGCATTAATTATATGGTGAAAGGTGTTATATTTACATTGCTCATAAAAGCTTGAAGTACCTTCCCACCTAGAAAGAATTAAATTTAAGGCAGTAACATTGGAAGGAGTTGATAAAAGATTATGACTATTTGATTAATTACCACTTGGGAAAATCTATTGTGGTAGTAGATGCATTGAGTCAAAAGTTCATAGCTACTATGAAAGCTATGAATGCCTAGATGTAGTACATTGAAGGTAATGTAATCCTAGTAGAATTGCAAGTGAAACCTAATTTCAAACAACAAGTGAAAAAAGCATAGATACAAGATGCATGACTAGTGTAGATGGTGAGTAAAGTCAAAGAGGGTAAGACCACTGACTTTAAGCTTAAAAAAGATGGTTGTCTTTACTACTATGATAGATTATGTGTACCTAAGGTAGATGAATTGATGACACAAATTTTGAGGGAAGCACATAAAGCTCCATATTCCATGCACCTAGGTAATACAAAGATGTACCTTGATTTGAAGCCTCATTATTGGTCACTAAGGATGAAATGAGACATGGCAGAGTATGTAGCTCGATGTTTAATATTTTGGCAAGTGAAAATAAAGCATTAATTTCCTTCTAGATTGTTGCATCTTATAGTTTTAGAGCAAAAATGGGAAAAAGTTATTATGAATTTTATGATGGGTTTGCTAAGGATAAGAAACAAATGTGATGCAGTGTGGGTGATTGTGGATAGGTTAACTAAGACAACCCACTTTATTTTAGTCAAAATGGATTATTCCTTAGATAGATTAGTACAATTGTATATAGATGAGATTGTGAGATTACATGGAGTGCCAGTTACAATTATTTCTTATCGAGACCTACGTTTCACTTCCATATTTTAGAAGAAATTTCAAGAAGCCTTATGTACCTGCTTGACTTTTAGCACTACTTTTCTTCCACGAATAGATGGACAATTAGAATGGATGATACAAATACTAAAAGATATGTTATGTAGCTATTTAATTGAATTTAAAAGAAGTTAGGATCAATATCTGTCCTTAGTAGAATTTACCTATAACAACAACTACCAGACTAGCTTAGGCATGGCTCTGTATGAAGCACTGTATGGCAGAAGGTGTAAAACTCCTCTCTATTGGAGTAAAGTAGGTGAGAATAAATTTATGGGACCTGATTTGGTTAAAGATGCCAAGGGAAAAGTTAGAATCATGAGGGATAGGTTAAAGGCTACCATAAACTAGTAGAAATCATATGCTGACTTGAAGTGGAAAGACATTGAATATGAGGTTGGTGAGAAACTATTCCTAAAAGTATCACCATGGAAAAAGATACTTAGGTTTGGCAAAAAGGGGAAATTGAGCCCCAAATTCATTGGTCCATACAAGATTGTGGAATGTGTGGGACCAGTAGCATATCGATTAGCCTCGCCACCTGAATTGCAACGGATCTATGATGTGTTCCATGTCTCGATGCTAAGATGGTATCGATCAGATCCTTCACATGTAACAGCTGTAGAGGAGATTCAAGTGCAGCCAGATTTGACCTATAAAGAGGAACTCATACAAATCCTATCTAGAGAGACCACGTAATTGAGAAATAAAGCCATACCATTGGTAAAGGTGCTATGGAAGCATCGCAAAATAGAAGAGGCCACCTGGGAAAGTGAGGAATAGATGAAAGCACAATATCCACATCTATTCTCATCAGGTAATTTTGAGGATGAAATTTCTTAAGAGGTGAAGAATTGTAATGCTTGTAAAACTCAGTTTCATGAGTAATACCTTCAAGGCATGAATAGTGTTTCTTGAGAAACTGGGGCACTCTATGATAGCTAGAAAAGGGGAATACTAATCATAAAACTTTGACGGGCTAGAAAATGATAAAAATTAATTAATTAAAATTTTAACAGAACCAATAAATCATTTTGGGTCAAGAATAAGTGAATAGTGACTTTAATAGAGTTTGTGTTGGCACATCTCTATGATATGCCCAAATGGACTGGAAAATATCATACCTTGAAGCTCAAAAGTTTCAATGAGTCTATTAGAGAAGGAATTTTAATATTTCAAGGTTGTTTGATATTTATTTAGAATTTTTAGATTACACAAGTGAATAGTAACCCTATCTCCCAAAGGAGTTTCGGGTAGAGATTTTACAAGGCCCTTAATTGGTACTACTGAGAATTTTTGGCACTAAAATCATGATTTTTAGAGGTCCAAAAAATTATTTTGATTTTTTGAAGTTTAAAATAAAATCGAATTAAAATGGGTTGTTGGATCGCCATGTGGTGGGATCCAAGCCATCCAACCACTTAATATAAAAGCCTAGACACATGTAAGAGTGCCACATGTGCTAAACATCATTATCTTCCCCCTTTTCCCTCATATGGCCAATGCCACTTCCATAGTCTCCCCTCTATTTTTTCTTCTTTTCTCTCTCCTCACACACCTAAACCCAATAAAAATAATATGAGTCATTACCTCCATAGCCTCCAAAACATACTCTAGGTGATAAAATTGGAAAATATTGGCTAGAAAGAGAGATATAAGTAAGGGGTGAATAGTGATAATTTTGAGCGTAGAGCTTTTAATCCCACTTTTTATTTTTGTTTTAGGTACCTTTAAGTGTTCTAAGGATAAACATTTGCTTATATTTTAATTTAGAATTGTGTAGCATTTTAAAGAATTTTTCTAAACCCTAAATGTGTATATTTTAGGTCAAGGGAATAAAATTGGTGAGGAAGGCTATCCTAAGGAGTAAGTGGTGAGAAAGGGTGTTTCCACACCCTAGGTATGTGAATTTAATGTAACCATGTGTGTTATAATGTATGTGTATGTATATGTGCATGTAAGTGTGTATGGAAGTGTGAGTTGGTATGTATGCATGCGTATTTGCTGTGAAATAAGTATATGGCTATGTTAGCATGATAAGGAAAGGCTTATTGGCAAGATTAGTATAAAAGAAAACTATGTGTATATATGTGTTCATTATATGGCCGAATGGTGTATGATGGCATTTTGAAGTGTGCTTAAGTGTGTGATAAGAAATGAAAGAGTAAATACGCAACAAAATATAAATAAAGTGCGGTTATAATTAGAGAATGGTTAAAATAATTAAAGGATGGTAAATATACATTGTATATATTAAAATGTGCTAATGTGTGTTAAATGTGCAAGGGGTGTCAAAAGGACCAATATGGCATGATGAAAATGCATGTACATAAATGAGTTAGATGGAAGAATACAAGTGAATATGATAACAAGTAATAGCATTGATAGTGATATTGGAATATTGAAATGGTAATAATGATTATGCAAGATAATAATGAAATTGGAATGAGTGGCTTAACAATGATGACTTGAGTATGGAAGTTAGGAAATTGACTAAATGAATAGTGTTTGGCTCGTAAAGTAACTTGTAAATGGGGAAATGCGTTTAAGTGCAAGTGTGCACATTAGTGTGAGAATTATAGTGATATGATGATTATTAATGAATGACCTATAACTATGTTAATAAATTAATTATAAAAATTGGGTCATATCAGTTAGACACCTACTGGATGAATTAACCAGTCAACTAGGGAATTAGTAGTTGCTAGGGGTTTAGGACCTCCTGGGCCATTACTTGTATGATTGAGATGGCAGGTGCAGCTACCAAGGTTTTTGTTAGTGAACCCTACACACTCAGGGATTGGGAGGTCCATATGGACTAATCCCTACCTACCCATTTTTATTTGGATTTAGGAGATTCCACAGGGCTGATCCCTACTATCCACCTCATTTGATGATTAAGAATTAGGAGGTCTCATGGGGATGATCCCTACTATCCTTATGGTTGTTAGGAGGTCCACTAAGAGTGATCCCTACCACTCTAATTTAGGAGGTTCTCATGAATTGATCCTTACTATCGGATGGATTTAGGTAGGTACAGCTATTGAGGTCCAAAATGTGGGCCACTACATAATTTGGATGCACTATCCAGTGTCTGTAAGCATAGTCTTTCCAATATAGGCCTAAAAAAGAAAAATGGGAATAAATGCAATGGTAACAACTGCAGTAGAATTATGCTACACTTGACATAATTAAAGTTAAAAGATGTAACTTGGAAAATTTAATTAGATTATTAGACACCATAATTATAATGTAATAAAATGGACTGATGCATGATGGAATTACTTGTAATTGAATCTACAGATTCACTTGACTAACCTAGTGTGTGAGTACTACATAACTATGTGTGTGACATACATCTATTACATTAAATTTACCAATGAGTTTGTGCTCAGTGTATAGGTGTACCGATGCATAGGTTATAGATAGTAGAAGTGGTTTAGCCTCAACATGTACACTGTAACTTATCACTTTTTTGGGGGTACATTTCTTTCTTTTTATAGGCATGTGTATTTTTAGACACTCATGCATAGCAGTGGGTCAAGTCTATAATGTGAATGTAACTAAAACCATGTGTTAAGATATTGTAACCTATAAAGGTTAAACTGAGTTGCATAATGGCTATTTATACATATATTATGCATGGATATGTATATATTATTGCATGGTTGTCCTATGACAGGTCTGAGAACCTGTGGGATGTGATTATGTACTAAGAATGACTACTTAAATAGGGGACCAGATGGGTCTAGGAATTGGTGAGAATGATCATGATGAATAAAAAAGTGCCTTTTTGCAGGATTGAAATTTAAGTTTTTCTCTTGAGTAGCTGTTATGCTACCCAAATTTCTATGAGATGTATTTCTATCCTATATAATGATTTTAATAGTCATTTATAGATAGTATTATAGTAGCATAATATCATAAAACAACAATAATGATAACTGACCTTTAGGGTAGATAAGACTATAAGTGTTAAATGAATGGCACGTAAAGTAGGATCATAATAGGTGACCTTTGAGAAGTAGCATCATTAGTGGGGTTCCTTCAGTAATCGGATAAGGGGTGTTACAATATGTCATATATCATCATGAAATTGATCGAATAAAATTAAGCATTGAATTATTTTGTCATATTTCTAATCTTTGGTGATATGCAACAAAATAGCCGATTTCAGACCATAAAATATGACTATGGCATATAATAATTAATCTAATTCCAAATTCATTTATTTTTCTAATATGAATAGGATTTTAATTAAATTAAATTTTATTCTAGTCAAATATAGACAAGAGTTATCAAATATAGACTAGAATAAATGGGTTTGTTCTATGTGCGTACTCCTCTTAAACCTTAGTTTTGTTTTCTAAGCCATTTGCCTTAAAGTAATTTGATTACTTGGAATTCTAATGAGATTAGAACTCAATAAAGTGGAGAGATGTAATTTAATATTTTAATAAGATTAAATAATTAAATTACATGATTAATGTGATTAATTATCCATGATAAGGTAAGTGGAATTTGATTGGTCCATAGGAGAGTACCAAAATTGGTTTTATAAGTCTTATAATTTTGGTAAATGATCGTAATCAAAAATTTCAAGGTTTAATACATGTGATACATTAGAAATGCATGTTAAGGGTGAATATTTGGCATGATAAGTAGTTATGGACAAACACCAATGTGATTGATCTTGCATATTATGAATTTTATTTTGGTGAAATTAGGCCTACATGTCTAGCCTTTTCTCTCAATTCTATTTATATTTCTCTTCTCATCTAATTCCCCCCATATGTAATATGAGGTTTTCTCATTTACTAGATATGTAATTAGATTACATAGTGTTAGTTGAGGATCAAGAAATGCAAGGACCAAAAATGGA
>CANXYI011425224.1:0-15948 GCA_948208565.1 Hura crepitans | reverse complement strand
GTGAGGCATCACTGTATATGATGAACTCTTTTCCTAACACTGGCTAAACTAAAATCAAAGCCTCTATCAACTTACTATGAGCTTGTCAAAACTCTTTTGACACTTGCTATCCCATACAAACTTCACATCTTTTCTTAAAAGTTGTGTCATAGGGCTACAACCAAAGAAAACCCCTTGACAAACCTTTTGTAGTATCTGACCAAACCTAAGAAACTCTTGATCTTAGTCATATTCCTAGGTGGTTTCCACTCCATCATAGCTTGAATCTTGCTAAGATCAACCCTTATGCATTTTATCGATGCTATATGCCCTAAAAATGATACTTTCTCTCACCAAAACTCACACTTACTAAGCTTAGCATAGAGCTTCTCATCCCTCAAGATCTACAAGACTATTCATAAATGCTTTTCATACTCTTCCCAGTTCTTGGAATACACAAGGATATCATTTATGAAAACTACTACAAACTGATTTAGAAATGGCCTAAAGATCTGATTCATAAAATCCATAAATGCTACTAGTGCATTAGTCAACCCAAAAGGCATCACTAGGAACTCATAGTGACCATATCTAGTCCTAAAAGCCATCTTATGTATGTCCACCTCTTTCACTCTTAACTTATAATACTTGGATCTAAGATCAATCTTAGAGAAGACATCTGCCCTTTTAAGCTGATAAAAAAGATCATCGATCCATGGTAAAGGACACTTGTTCTTGATTGTGACTTTATTTAACTGCCTGTAATCCACAAAAAGTCTTAAAGAACCATCCTTCTTCTTGACAAATAGAACCGGTGCTCCCATGGTGAAACACTTGGTCTTATAAAACCTTTATCAAGAAGCTCTTGCAACTATATCTTTAACTCCTTTAACTCTACAGGAGCCATCCTGTACGGAGCTATGGAAACTAGTGTTGTGCTTGGCATCACCTCAATACCAAACTATAACTCCCGTTCTAGTGGCAAACTAGGTAACTCATCTGGGAAGACATCCTTAAACTTGGCCATAACATGAATCTGACTTACTTCTGATACTTCCTTTTTGGTGTTAACCATATATGCAAGGTAGGCTTGACAACCCTTTTTCATCATCCTTCTAGCCATGACTGCTGATACTATATTAGCCATGCAATCCAATCTTTCACCCATCATTGTCACTTCTAACTCGTCACTAGCTTGCAACATGATCCTCTTCATCTTCCAATCCACTTCGGCATGATACTTGGATAACCAGTCCATGCCTAAGATAAGATTAAACTCATTGAATGGTAATTCAATGAGATCTACTAAGAAAACATATCCTTGTGCTAACAAAGGACAGTCTCTGAACACTTTATTCACTATGATGTGTTGTCCTATTGAATTGTTAACCACCATATCAAAACCATGGTCATTTAACACTTAACCTTAATTTATAATCCATGCTATGTAAATATAAGAATGTGTGGACCCTGGGTCTATCAATGCTAAAGCAGGTAAATCAAAGATATGGAATGTACTCACTATAACATTTATGCATCTGCCTCCTCTCTAGCTCGTGTGGCATACTGTCTAACTGGAGCTCTACTCTTTAACTTATCCTTCTGACTAGCCCTAGCTCTGCTCCCAACATCTCTTTTATCCTACTTCTATGAATGATTATACGGTCTCACTAGGTAATCTCTCTAAAAATGCTCTTTAGAGCCATAACACTAGCAAACTCCTATCCTATTCTTTGACAAACACCATAATGTTTCTTAAGACAAGTCTAACAAACTAGTGTCAGACCACTACTAGTAGTAGATCTAGAAGCACCTGAGATCTGAGTCTGTGCTCTAGAACTTTGTCCTGATCTTTGGGATCAATCTAACTTCCTCTACTACTAATGCTTAGATTAACCCCCTTTCTATTTCTTATCAACTGTATAACCAAAATTGCCATGTCCTTAGCCAAAAAACCTCTTCTTGAAGCTATCTCTCTTTTATTTCAGTTGATTCACTATCTCAGTGGTATGACAAGCTCTATCAATGCTAAAAAAATCCCTGATATGTATCAGAGCAACCTATTGCATAACATCCAAATTTAAACCTTTCTCAAACTTGTAGTGGTTTTCTTCTATAGCCACCACTGCCTTAGCATATCTGCTCAAGCGAGCAAACTCCTTCTCATACTTAGACATAGACCTATGCCTCTACCTTAGATCCATAAACTTCTAATACTTTTGATCTAGATAATACTAGATTATATACTTCTTCTTGAATTCTTGAAGAAAGAACTCCCAAGATAGATCCTCAATCACCTTATGCTTTGTAATGGCTTCTCACCACTCCAAAGCTTATTTTGACAATATAGAAGTAATACATGCAGTATACTCCTCCTGAGGACATGTTAACTATTGCATAATCCTGAGCATCTGATCTAGCTAATTCTCAGCTCTACCCGACTCATCTAGCTCCTCACCCTTAAAGTACTTAGCCCTATTCCTCAGTGACCATTTTATGTATGTCTTTCAAAAAACCTGTTGTTCTCGAGGTACTGGAGGTGGAGCTATGTGTACTGTAGCAACTATAGTATCACCAGCTATAGTAGTTGTCGTTGCTTACCTGACGGACTCTAACATTGTCTTTAGCCAAGTTGGCTAACCCTGTTATCTAGGTGCAGCATGTCTCGTGTCACTAGAGGTCATATGCTTTGGTTGTGCCCCTCTTTGTGAAACAGTCGTAGAAGCATAGCTCTCCACTTCTTGCTCTTCACTTCAGGTTATACTATGACTCATCTCTATATCCTATAGGTAAGAGAAATAGATTATAACCCCACATGTAAAGTTCTATGGTGTAAATATACCACAGTCTTTTGTGTAACCCATAGGTTTATAGGAAAGCCTAAATTGGAGCTCTAATACCATTAAGTGTAGCACCTTTTACCCGTTTCGTACATCGAACCTAAGTAGGGAGCACCACAGCAAACTGATATCCAATTCTGCTACCCATAAAACTTGAATAATTTGAAACTTTTTTAAATAAATAATTACTTTTATTTAGTAGTATTAAAACACTAAAAATCATTTGGCATGCTTTATAAGGCAACTAATGGAATCATCGTGTTGAAAATTTAGCAACATAATGGCTATACCAGGATATTTTCACAAATAGTAAACCTATTAAAAACACTTTTATAAAAATGTGTAACTCATCTCAACATCAAATGGGTCCATCTGACCCTCCAAACTCTATCAAAAAACATAGAGCCTTAGGCTTAACTCAAACAACATTCTCACATGCAACATCACAAGTTATCACACAATCCATGCCAAAAATTAAAGCTTTTACAATATTATAGTTTTAGTTACAAAACCAAACCCCAAAATTTACATATTAGGCCCAATCCCTCTGGAATCACAAGAGCAACACTAATATTATTTACATCCATATCATTTAACAAAAAGAAACAAGAAGTACACAAGAAGGGCAATCTTCATGTTCTCCTATGGGATAGAAGCTTTGACTCTAATCTATAGCTTTGTTACCTATGCATCACAAATAAGCAATGCACTAAGCTTTTACTTAGTGGTGTAATCACTTTAACTAGGTATGGAAATTTAAGCATACACTTATGCTATATGTGTCAAGTGAGTCATTTCAAACCATACATATGCACACATTATGATAATAACATAATTATGCAATTTAGCACATCCTTGTCTTTAAAAACATAAAAAAACACATTAGGTCATACTCGTAGCATAATTACTTTCAACATGAATAAGAATCAATTACATGTATAAAGTACTCATATATTGGTCATAAACATACACATGCTCCATTTTATATAGTAATAAGCATAATAACATGCATTTTGATCCATTAACATACCTATGTATCATTACTGCATATTCGGGTTTTAAGACCCTTTATACACCAATCGGTCAATAATATGAGTATAACACTTCACATAAAACTACATATATCATGTTAATGGGTTTAACCCGACATTATGCTAAAAATATCAATGTCACACAATATGCATCATTCAGGCCGTAAATAACATTATTTATACTTAATTCATGCTAGCATCACAATACTCCGTATTATTATTATTATTATTAATATTATTACTATTTGTTTAATTTATGCCCATACAAAAGAGATAACTATCTAAGACTAGATGGTGGATAATGATGCTCCCAAAGGCCCTAACACCTGAGGGGTGTAAACTAGTGTACTCGAAGGCACTAGTATCTATAAATATAAACACATTATCCTATAGGCTTAGCACAATGTAGTGCAAAAATAGTGGCCCGAAAGCCTAGCGCCTATCAACATAAAAATACAAGTGAGCTGTAAGTCTATTATCCGAAGGTAAACATTACAACTGCTAATCCTAGTTGACCGATCAACCTATCCAAACTAGGTTGTCAAAATGTATAGGCATCATTAAACTAGTTAATTATCTCATTTTAACCATTTTAAAACACATAACATAGTTTATGTCATCTCATGCATAAATGCATCACAATGGTCATTTCGTATCTCTACGAGGCCTAGACACCCATGCTTAGTAGCATGTGTTAAACAAGACATAATGTAGCCAACTTAGGCTTATGCAAGCTTAAAAACACTAAAAAGGTCACATTACCTAAGTGTATAAGCTAGAAAACTCATCCGACATCATAATCAAACATTTAACCATTACTTTCATCATTACCATGTATTATAATGTCTAATGCATCATGGTTATACACAACAATCTCATATTGCGTTACTTGCCATTTCACATATAATAGTGGTATTTAGTGATGAGCATGCATTATATGACTATATTTATAGTAATAACCCATACAATAGTTAAGATGGCATTTGACCATCACTAAGCATACACACACATTTTAGTCATCAAAAGTTCACATACAGAATTACATTTAAACACAAAACATTATATTCAAGTCATTACTATACACAAATCATGCACACACACATATATGGCTCACATGCATGAAATTCGGCCTTCATATGTCCAAGGCCATTAAAACACACATACTTGCTCATTTATAATTTTAAATCACATTTAGATGCTTAACAATACATCCATGTTCTTTTAATCGATTATAAATGATCATTTTAGTATTAACATCATGTAACGACATTATAGGGTCATATAATCACACAAATGAACATGGAGTCACTTAAGGACCATTCGGCCCACATACATTTGCCATGCATCACATTCATGCCATGTAATAAAATCCATTAATGTTACACACATATATGCACCTTAGTTACATACAACATCACTATATGCCTAAAATTCACATAATGCCATTTATTCCTTAATTACTCTATAAATGTGCATCACATTTGCATATCATGTTTTAACCATCACATTATATAATTACAACATCACACAACCATATTATTTATTAGCCATTAATACAATTAATAACATTTATTACTATTATAGATTTATATGACATATTGAAATTCATGCATATTTAACCCAAGTTAGTGTGATTACACATACCAATACAGGTTATACGGCATGCTCGATGTTGGCGTAAGCCTTCTCCTTGCTTCGGAAGGCTTGGGTCAACATTTTGCCTATGAATACAAAAGGGTACGAAAATAAAAAATTAATATAAAATAATATAAAAGTCAAAAAAATATTTAGAGCCTAGATATAAGCTCTATGACACCTAAGGAACTTGTGAAAAATAAAATTAGGGAAAAAGAAATACTCGAGTGTCGGGAGGTCACTATTCACCTTGAAATACTTCTCAAATTTTCTCCCAAAATACTCTATCATTCTCAGTGATTTTGGTGTCCGTGGACTTATCTCAGGATACTTTTTAATTTGGGTATAATTTTTTAGGAAGGGCTTGTGTGTGGAAGAAGAAATCAAAGAGAGAGGGGGAGAAAGGTGATGTCGACAATTGGAGGGAAATGGAGGAGAGAATGGGATAGAAATGGAGGGATTTGGGAGGAAAGGGTATTTATAGTTTTTGAAAAAATATTTTTCCAAAACTTCATAAAATTTTTATCCTCTCTCGAAAAATTGAAATTCCCTCATTTCTATCCCCAAAATTAGATAAATTAGGGTCCTAAATCCTCTTAAAAGATTGAGCCTGATAAGAGAATAGAACCTAAAAAATTAATGCATTTTATTTCCCAAAAATTCAGTAAAAATACTTCTCGATCTTAGAAAATTCTGATTCTAAGGCTAATGGACTATTTGGAATATTTGAGTATCAAGTCATAATATTTTTAGATTATTTTGAGCAACTTTTAATTTATTTTATAGTTCAGCTTTGCCTGTGGTACTATTCATAAGACACTATTGTAAAATCTTACTTAGCATTTTTAACCATCCAAACGACTTTGGATTGGCTTTAAACTTTGCCTAAAATTCTCTCATAATTAATATTACCTATCGATATACTTAGTGTAACTCAAGTTTTGAGAAGTACTATTCATCTCAGGAAGTACTATTCGTGAGAGTCAAGATTTTTAAGTTGTTACAAGATGCTACACTTAGGTTGGATAGGCAACCTATCCCATATCAAAATGGAGAGAAGATAGTAAAGGCCTTATAAGTGGGACCTTAGTACCCCTAGTTAGCACGCTTTGGGGTAATAAAGGATCGGATCCCATCAGAACTCTAAAGTTAAACGTGTTTGGATGAGAGTAGTACCAAGATGGATGACTACTTGGGAAGTCCTTGTGTTACACCTTTTGCCTAAGGAACAAAGCCGTGAGGTGATCGAGCAACCCGGGCTAAAGCGAACAATACTAACCAGACGGGGCGGGCCATTACAATTGGTATTAGGGCCTAACCCTTCCCAGTTCGGGTGTGATGAGTGAGGATGCTCGTGTCTTAAGGTGGGGTGGGCATGCTTAGGTTGGATAGGCAACCTATCCCATATCAGAATAGAGGGAATATGGTAAAGGCCTTATAAGTAGGACCTTAGTACCCTTAGCACGTTTTTAGGTAATAAAGGATCGGATCCCATTAAAACTCCAAAGTTGAACGTGTTTAGATGAGAGTAGTACCAAGATGGGTGACCACTTAGGAAGTCCTTGTGTTGCACCCTTTGCCCAAAGGATAAAGCAGTGAGGTGACCGAGCAACCCCAGCCAAAGCGAACAAAACTAACTAGGTAGGATGGGCCGTTACAAAACTCTTCTCGAATCATGGCTCAAAAATTCTCCATTTCTGAAGCCACAACTTCTTTAATGATTGCTATAATGCTTTGTAAGTCTCTACCATAGTGTTATCTTTGAGAAAGGGGAGGTAATGGTTATTTCCTTAAAAGAGCCTGAGCAAAGGATAATCCCTATAGTAAGTGTGATACATGGTTAATGTGATATGAAAACATCATGATGTCATGTATGGTGTATCCTAACTATGATACAGGGGTAATGAGAAACACACACAGATGTGATTGAATGTGATACCTATATTAGGTAAGGTGATATGTGGTGATGTGTGTGAGGTTTTCATGGATGTTATTCCTATTCTAGGTGATACAAGGTGGATGGCAATACATGTATGAATGAATGATGCATGACTAAGCCTAAATAGTATGCATGAAAAAGTGAAGTCTCGCTATATACAAGATGATATGTGATGCAAGGCACATGCCATGTTTTGCACATCTCTAAGGTTGCATGCATGTTATACCTACACTAAGTGATGGGTTAAGATGGTCCTAATAATAAGCATATGTGTGGATAGCTTCTCAATAAATAATGCATGCTTAAGATGGTATGAAGGTGCATATGTATATATATATATAGGATAGGTACTATTTTATGAGATGGTTAGGGACTAGGCCTAAAATGCCAAATACATTTAGATGAACACATAATATGTGCAACACATGTTAGAGTATGAATTTATGGGGGCTTCTTATACATGATCAAGATATATAAGGATACATATGAAGATAGTGTGTGATTGCAAATACATGTGGTCATGTAAAGATACTTGTAAAGGTACACATATGATTCTTGATGTATGTGACACATATAAAAATACATATAAGGATATATATGGAGTAAAGATGCATGCAAGGTCCCATGAAGATACATGTAAAGGTGTATGCATGGCTTTATGAAGATAGGTGTAATGATTCTATAAAGATAGGTGTAAAGATTTATGCATGGTTCTAGATACATGTGATACATATGAAGGTATATGTTATATGCATGATTGTGTGTATAAAGCTATGAGGATATAAGGTATATATGTGAGGTGCCTATTCTTTAGATGTTATATATGATGTCTATGCATGATTAAGAAGTCAATGAACTTTTACAAAATGGTAACCTTTGATGCATGATTAGTGCATAAGTTTATGACATACATATGATACATAAAAACACATAAAATACAAAGTTTATGTAATAAAGCTGATGCAATATTGTGTACATACAAATAAAAAAGGATACAAATTAAAATGTACAAGGATAAATATAAGCAATAAGCCTTTCAGCCTTATTACTCCCACACACATGATCTTAGCAATTCTTCTTAGGTGAACTTACCTAAGAATCATTGAGGGATGTATAGGTTCAATCATGGGTCTAATTAGACCCAATGACCTTTTATATTTTAAGCGCATGCAATAATAATGGCCTATGACATTTAAATCTTGTTTGAGGTAAAATTAAGTTAAGCCTAGTCTAGATAAAATGAACAATGGGCTTAGCTCCACTTTAAATAAAGTTAAATTTAATAGGTCCATATAGCAATCATAACAAGATCACAAACTTTTAGGGTCATGCAACCTAGGGAAAATTATTAAGATTGACTATATAAGTTTATGGTCTGATCTAAAAAGGCTTTATAGTTCCCATAAGTGAAAGTCCCTCTTAGCGAGTCTTACCAATCAAGGATAATATTGATCGATTAGTTCACCATTTCATACACCCGAAGGCATAAGGCTTGTGAGTGATAGATACTTTAATAATCTCTTATTCTTGAATGAAAAATGGATTCATGATTCGCAACACCAACCAAGGTAAAAAGGGACATATTTTATATAAAATGACATGCATGAAATTGATAAAAATTAGAATATTAGAAGGTATATAATTTAAGCACTTTCATATTGATTTCTTAGAAGAATGAGACGATTAATGTTCGAAGTCACCACCTAACTCTACACCAAGAGCACTAATCTTTTGCACAGAAAGGGTTTAAAATTAGATATTGTTAATGCCTAACAATATATCTTTCTTTATACTCTAACATTTATCAATCATATATGTAACCCTTTCATATAGAGAGAATAAATTGCAATATTTAGAATATACAAGCATAAGTGTACACTGAACATCCATAAATCGAGTTATTTATTAGTTGTTATTTGACTTGATAACTACTTATAATTTCATAGAAATTGACGGCAATTGTCTAACTCCCAACTCTAGGAGTTTGACCTTTATTAAAATATACTTTTCATGTGACTTTTATTAAGGAAAACTTTAAACCATTTTATTAAAAAAACATAAATTTAGTAAGTAGAAAATTATTGATGTAATGTTAAGCTTTTTTCATGTAAAATGAGTTATTGAGCTGCCTATTACAACCCAAAATAATCAAGAGAAATAAAAGGTACAAAACCAAATAAACAAATAAAGAGTAAACTATTTGGTCATGTCTTTATGTCAGCAAATTCATGCGGACTCAGCATGGCTTCGGGTCTATGTCTGTGCAATACAATGTCACAGTTAATATGTCTATCCAAACTTCTAATCTAGTAAGAATGATCACTCTTATACAACTCAAGGGAAAGAGATTAGTAACACAAATAGTAGTCCATGAGGACTTAATAATAGTGCCAAATGATATGATAATGTGTGATAAATCTTTATGCAAATATAAATGATCATGGTACATGGTCAAATAATTATTATGAATGAGAGAATGACAGACTAATCATGTAAAGGAAAACATAGAGATAAATACTGATATTCATAAGAATTGGAATTCAGAATATGTGTCCATGTAGATTAGACTCCTTATGAGAAGGAATATATAGAGATTACAAGGCATTATACACATGCATAAAACACATGTCCGTGTGGACTACATTCCTCATGAAAGGGAAACCGTGTGGACTATAAGGCAATGTGTGGACTATAAGGCAAAACACATGCATATATAATCATATCTATACGAATTATGTTCCTCGTGAAAGGGAGTCTAAACAAACCACATATAAATTCTAGAATATCAATAATATGCATATTAAGGAATAAAATAGTCATACATGATAATAGCATATAAGTATGTCAACATGGTAAACAAAATACATTAAAACATATCATACAAAGTAAATGAAAGACTATAATCAAACAATAGTACGCACGGTAATCAGATTATGCCATATTTAAATATTAAGTCCATGCAAACCTTATCATGTATTAAGATAAGTCCATGCAATTAGAATGTCAATTACAAAATGATTATTTCATTTTAATAGGCAATTACATATGATTAAAATACTTCAAAACAATAACTTAATCTTATAATCGATGTGGGGATTACATAGAATCACCTTACATATCAATTAATCATGGGAGATCATCGGTTTATAGGAACAATAAAAATAGGGACCTCAAATCTTACCTTGTGATTAGTTTCAAGTAATAAAGTGAAAGTTGAGTCTTGAAAAGAAAGATTATTTTTGGTGTGGGTTAAGGGCTAGTAGTTCGCTTCCTACTTTAGAGTCAATGCTTAGACTCTCAGAATGGTAAGGGTTAGATTCTCCAATTTTCCTCCCTTAAATTCTCCCTTGAGATGGGGTATTTATAGGCTTTATAGATAGCTTTTCCATTCAGAAGAGGTAGAATCCTGAAAGGATTAGGAGTTAGAGTCCATATAGGAAGATCACACTTCTAAAAGCTTTTTATTGGTAGCTCCATGCAGACTAGGGTTGTCTAATGTAGATGTAGGCTTTAGGTCTACCCTAGCAATTTATAGGCCTTGGGCCTAATTTAGGGCTGAGTTTATTATAGCCCATGTGGACATAGGCTTTGGCTTATCTGAACAGATTATAGACTATTGGCCTACTATTTTAAATTGGGTCTTGGTTAATCGGTGCTGACCTTGTGGCATCAAGTTTGAGTAAACTTGCACTAGGATAGTCTGTATGAACCAAGGTTCTAGGTTGCTTACCTTGTTGCTTGAACCTATCTCTAGTTGTCATCATAGGCTTAAAAGTAGGACATCTACATCGTCCATAACTAGTATTTACATTATACCCATCTAACACTACCTCTTAACTCTTACACATAAAGTTTATAGGGATACTCACACTAAGTCATGTAAATCAACTCCCCTCTTCACTCTTTTATTTGCCTTCAACCCTTTCTCACACTTTTATAAACTTTTCCTAGTCATTTTCCATGGTTTGGCTTAAAATAATCCACATGATATACAACTCAATTGTGACAATATATCAAAATAGATTTTAGCCATTTGCCACTCTTTCCTTAGTTTGGTTTTCAATCCTTTAATCTTTATATAACCCAATCTTACTTCCTTTAATGGCTTACACCTTTCTAACCCACCTGGCTAGCCTAACCTCTCATATGCCCTCAAGCGATCTAGTTTGCATGCCTTCCCCCTTTCTGGTACTAAGAATCCTTGAACTTCCTCTTTAATAAACCACTTACATTCGTGTGCACCTCAACACTCACATACGGCCCCTTAAGGTCATGCTTCTATTGTCAGATTATAGCATTGAAATTTGTGCCTAGTCATACTTTTATGGCAGCTAACTATAAAATAATTATCCCAAAAAAATAACATTGGTAAAAATGGAAATTATGATTTTTTTATCATAAGGATCGACCACTTTCCTTTAAATCAACCCATACTTGAACATGCAACTATTGGTTCTATACACCAATAACAGGATAACCAAATCAACAAGCCCTTAAATTCATACTAGATAATTTAAGTCAAAAAACTCAAACCAGATCAAGAATTCATACCTTTATCATGCAAAAACCTAAATCGCTGCTATTTGTCAACACTCAGGGCAATGGAAATGAAACTAACTCATTTAATACCAAAACTAGCTTAACCCAGAACATAATTAAAAAGCTTCCCTACCTGTGTCCTTCACTTCCTTATTAATTCCTCCTTTTTCTATTCAATTCCCTTTAAGATCACCATCGATTGATTATCACTCTATCATTCCTACTCTCCCTAAGTTTTTCTTTAGTCTGTCATGGTTAAGATAATTTCAATAACAAATTTTATCCTTTGTCCACTTCAATTCATTACTAATTACACCTTCTAACCCATGCAAATTGTACATTACAAGTCAAAAATTCAATTACAATTGCAAGGAAAATAAGTAAAATAAGTAAATTTAAGGCAGAGTTACCTCAATTGCACTACCTTTTTTTTCCTCTTTTTTGATTATTACTACCCCTTACGAACCAAATGTCCTCCTTCATTACCTTTTCAATGTCAATAGTCACTTTTACGCATAGCAACAATTCTTTTGGATTAAGAAGAAGAGTTTGGTTATCAAAGTCTTTCTCAAACTGAGAGTTACTCTTAAATCCTTTCTTTTCCTCGGTTGGTCGTCTTGATCTCAACATATTTGTCAAATCAAGACTTCTTCTATGGTTTTAAATCCTAATTGTACAACTCTAAATTTAAAGCCTAATTTCCCCCTCTCCGCTACTATCCCATTGTAATAGTATGTAACCTTTTTTTCCCTTCATATTATTGATTCTTCCCCTACCGAGCCCCGAACATTGTCTACCATTTACTGCTATGTAAATAGTTCTCATTCCTTCTAACCAAGGTTTCAACTTCAACTTTCTTGAATTATAAGAAGCCATATCACCACCCTCTATCATCAATACACCTCTTTCAACCTCACTGTCTCTCATCTTTTTCTTTTTCTTTATCTCTTTTTTTTTGATTTTTTTCTTTCTTTTTTTCCCTTTCTAAAACCTTAGGTAGCTGAAGGTTAACTTAGGAATAACCGACATAAATATTGGTTTTCTTCTTCTCTTTTTCCATATTTTAATTTTGGGCTCCCACTTGAAGTGTATTCATCCATTTTAATGTTTACACCAACTCAAAGATTATTTCTTTTCTAATCCTTCTTCTTGTATGCTCACTACAATTACATCCTTTAATCAACATATAAATTTCTACTAATATTAATTACACCTCTCAATACACATAATTTTAGCATTTAAATCATTTAGAAAACTCAACCAAATTTAGATTTTATAATACATATCTACTTTAATTTCATCCTAGATTTTATATAACATTCATTTTAATGTCTTAGTTTTGTTAATTAGCACATTTTAACACTTATATTCTTTATAAATTGAGAGTTCAACCATAATACTAAAATTCATGTTTGATCAAACATGACAAATGTGGTTTATTGGACTTATTAGACTTTTTAAAACCAAATTCTTATGATTTAATTATTGTTTCAACATTAAAAATCAAGCATTTGCAGAAGAGAACCTAAATTTCTAAAAAAGGCATTTAACTACTTAGAATTTATATTAAGTGACTTAGTCCTCACTAAATCTAGTTCAAAGAAATCATTTATAATATGGATAAATTTATTCTCTCTACTATTTAACTAATTATGTGGTAGTAGATTCAAAAAGGTGGGTTTTAAGTGTCAAAATTTTGGATTTCATTATATAGCCCATTTAATCCAATTTAAACATGTTTTATCTTATAAATTAAGCTTATCTATCTTATGGGCATGTAATTCTAAGTACTATATTTTATTATTTATAGTAAAGGTAAAGATTATGCCAAAGACTCTTGTAAACTAAGTTCTTTATTGCTTACTTCCTAAATTCTTTGTTCACTCTATCTAATTTAGTTTAAATACATGTATTTTCCATGTATTAGACTTAACTAGTAGTTCATATATTAATTTAGTTATTGCATTTAAATTTAGATAGCATAGAGTGCAAAATTCTACAAGATTAAATTTTCTAGTTTTCATGTATCGGTATTAGAATTTTATTAAAGGATTGAATCAAATTAGTTTGGATATATTTACTCTAATTATTAAATTTATCTTATAGATTTAACAAAATTTCATATAAGTTCTAAATTCTATCTCATATGCATTTCAACTCTAACACAACTTAATCTACTTACTTACCCTATTCTAACTATATCATTTAAAATTATATAATTTAAGTTCAATCATCTTATAATAGAATACACTTTTATAGATGCCTTAATTTTGGGTCTAGGACTTTTTTATGTATTCAGACTTTAACCCAACCTGAAAAGCTCACAGTGCAACCCAAATTACAAAAAAAATAGGAATCTATCAGTAGCAGAGGGCTTAGGCCGATAGGCCCAAGCTTGAAGCCTGACACTAATTCCAATGAGGGTGTAGAGGAGAAGCCCCCATGGTATGGACCCATTCACTTTTTTTGGGCCTATGATGATCACTAGAGATAGGCTATTAAGTAATGGCATAAGCACTTTAGGAAGTAAGTTTTCATTAACCTATTTTAAATAGGGTTTGCATGAACACACTCCACCTAGGTCCATAATAAGCCAATCATCTCTACCAAGCCTAAGGCCCATGGTCCACAAGGATAAGCCAAGGCTCATGTCTAAGCAAACTAACTCAAACTTGGCCCAAAGCCCATAAAATGGTGAGAAAGCATACCACCTAGGTCTGCACGGACTTACTAATGTAAAATCTTCTAGAAGTGGGATCCTCTTATTTAGACTATAATTCTTAATCCTATTTAGATTTTGCCTCTTTTAGACAGGAAACTCTTAAATGTAAGCCTATAAATACCCTTCTTAGGTATGAGGAAGGGGGACTGAGAATCAAATTCATAGCAACTAAGAAACCCATTCGTGAGTCTAAGAGAGCACTTCAACTAGGATACGAACTACTAGTCTTATTAGCCTCTCTAAAAATAATTCCTTTTATACTTCTACACCTTTGTGCTATTACTTAAAGAGTTTATTCACAAGGTAATATCTAAGGTCTCTTTTGTATATATTGATATTGTTTTCATGGACCTATGATCTCTAAGGATTGATCACAAGTGAGACGATTCTATGTAATCCCCACTTTGATAAGAGGAGTAGGTAATTCTTTTAAGTTGATCCATGTTGTATAATTAATTATTTTCATGTTCTAAACATTTTATTATTTTTATCTTAATCACATAGACATATATATAAGCATGTTAAAGTTTGCATGGACTTATCTTTTTGATCTGTATATGACATGTCATCCGCACAAACTTATATTCAATAAGAGTGTATTATTTATCTTCTGTTTACTATATTAACATAATCCTCTGATGTCAATATGTTATGTGAATATTCCATCTTATAATATGTATATTGCTGACATACTAAAATTGTTGTTAAGTCTGCATAGACTCTTTTTCACAAGGAACGTAGTCTACGTGGACATATTCTTTGGTTTCTAGTTTTCACATGTATTTATTTCTTCTCCTCTTTATGAGTTCATATGAATCTTTATATGGTATTGTTAACCTCTTCATTTGAGTTGTATGCAAGTGATCTTTCTCATTGGAGTGGAGATCTAGACAAAGATAATAACTATCATAAGTTGTAGTTCGCATGGACTTAACACCGTACAGATGAGACCAATTCAATATTTTGGACTATTTCTTTTAGTTTTATACTTATTATATCTTTTGGTTTATTTTGGGTTGTAATAATTAGTTAAACAACTTGTTTTACATGCTAAAATCCTAAATCTCACATTAAATAGTTTTCTACCTAATTAATCGGTGTTTTCTAATAAAATGGATTTAAGTTTTCTTAATCACAAGTCATAAGAAAAATTGTATTTTAATAAAGGTTAATCTCTTAGAGATGGGAGTTAGGCAATTACCACCAATTCCTATGGAATTATGGGTAATTATCAAGTTAAACAACAACTAATAAATGACCCAA
>CANXYI011425040.1:0-16075 GCA_948208565.1 Hura crepitans | reverse complement strand
ATTTTAAAAAGGATTTCATTATTCTCCTGTTATGTTTAAATTAAATTGAGTAACTAAACAAATGAGTGAATGCTGACTCTATGTCTTTAATAGATTTAATGACGTTAACAATTTGCTAATGATAACTCCATATTAGTTATTCATTACGTTTAATCCTCTTAAGATCATTCTAAAATATTTATTATAAGAGTATTCATTTCTTCATGAAGCAATTTCTAAATAAATCTAAGTTGTTAGTTTATTTACTCAAAAAAAAAAAATTTCAAGCATATCACTCTATTAATGATTCATATAAGAAAAATTAATTAATTACATAAATTAAAAGGAATAAACCCAAAATTAAAGGAATGTTATCATTAAATCAAGTTTAGAATTTCTCTAGAAATAAGGTATCATTACTTGATTTATCACTACTACCAATTCTATTGATATATGATAATTAATGTATATGTTTTTTGTATCGAATAATTAGATCAATATTGATTTATGACTTTTCACAAATTAATAGAATGGTTAATTTATTTTTATTAATGAGAGTTCCATATTAAATATTTAATAAAAATCTTACAATATTCTTATGATACTTTATTTATGAACTAAGTATATTAAAAATAAGATTTAACGAAAATCAGGATCATTATCCCAATTGTTATAAAAAGAATTTTTCATAATTTACGTTATCAAGAATAAATTTTGATTATTGAAAATTCATGGAAGGAAATTAATTAACCATCTAAATTAATAATTAACTAAAGGATGTTTCAAAAAAAAATAATGAACTTATCAAGATTAAATCAAATTTTATTAATTTTCATCATTAATCAATTTATTGTTATCACCAATCTTATTGATGTATGATGAGATTCCAAATTAGGTACTCAATAAATATTTATGTACACAATATTCCATTGATTTATTTTTGGATTAATATTTATTATGCAATCATTCTAAGAATATTTTCCAAAAAATTCAAAATTATGAATCTTTTTTATTCTAGAAGTATAATTATTTTTCTATAACATTAGGAATAAATTTCTATTATTAAGGATTCATAAAAAAAACTTACCTGATTGTATGAGATATATTAAAAAAAAAGGAAAATACTATCGTATAGAAAGTATTTACCAAATTCATTGTCTTACAAAATGATATTATTATTCAATTTGTTATTATTTCCAACTGTATTGAATCATAATTATGTCTAAAGTGTATGTTTATTTTTTTAAAATTTGTAAACATATGGAAATTTAGCGACTAAAAATGTAATTTTTCGGGTTCAAATTCTCCTACAGTGGTTAATTTATTAGATGATCCTTCCCTTTTTTGATTCTTTCAACTTCATCCTATAGGAAAAAAAAGACTAAAATGAACCTGCAGGTTATGGCTTAGTTGGCAACACAAGCTGGGTGTGTGGGAAAAGCTTTCGAGTTTGATCCTTACGAAACACATTTGCACGAAGGGATAAAGAGCCTTAACTATGACTACACCCCGAAACCAGGATTAGTTGGCCAAAAGGTCGGATACCGAGTGGTCATGCACCAAAAAAAAGACTAAAATGATTCTTTTATAATCTTCCACCCTACAAAAAAAAACATGGGGTAATTTCGTCTTTTTCCCTTTTTACCCTAAGTATAAAATCTTCTTTGCTAATCTCTCTGCTCATTTTTCTTCTTCTACTGCCACTCATACTCTCTTACTCTCCTTCTTCATTTTCCTTTTGCTGCCTTTCTTTTTTCCCCTTTTATCTAACCCTCTTACCACCTCTCTCATCCTTCGTTTCTACCTATGCTAACACGAAGTTATTCATATGGAGCTCTATTATTTGTGATTTCGGTATGATATTGAGATGGCTTATGGACTTCCTTATTGTTTCAACTCCAGATCAAAAAAAGGGTTTTCTTCTCTTTGTTTATGCTCTCATTTCTTTCTTTTTTAATTTTATTGTTCCATTATTCTGACCCTCCTATTTTTTGTTAATAGATAATACTATTCGAGGTCCCTACTCGACATATCTGAATATATCTAGTTTGGTCCATTTTTCTAAAAAAATCTACTATAGTTCCTTAAGGATTTCGGATCTATGTGCCTACTAAGCTATTTTCGAATTTGTGCTTTCATTTGTTTTCTTTTTGTAATAATCTTTGTGTTGGGTTTGTAAAGATTTGTTGCATGTCTATCATTTATTTTGTTTTTTTCTCTATAAATTTTAGATTTTTGCATCATTCCTTTCTCTTTGCTTTTTGTTATTCATAAATCCTTTATTTTACCTTGTTAAAGATACCTATGAGTTTTTCAGATTTTACCTTTGTTTTTTTCATTTCGGTTTCTCTTCATGAAAACAAAACTGCTCTTTATTGTTACTTGTTTTTTCTTTTATCTTGACATTTTAATCTCCTCTATTTTATTTAGGATCTACTTAGAGGTGAGCATGGGTCGGGTAAAAAATCAACCTGACTTGAAATAACCCGAACCCGAATACTCATCCATCCTCTCGCCTAAACTGACTTGAGGTTTACTTTAAGCCCTAACCCGAACTAATTAAGAATTATATTTTGTCATCACCACTAAGGATGTGCATTCGGTCGATTTGATTAGTTCAATTCAAAAACTGACCAACTGAACAAACCGAACTTCATTTAAAAATAATTGAATTAGGTAGGAAAAATCAAACCGGCAGAACAAATACAACTTTTTATATGTTTTACTTTTTTATACATAAAAACATCAAAACTTTGGTGTATACATGTCGCGCACTTTGGTGCATACTTGTTACTTGGGGAGAGTGCTTTACCCTATATATGATACATAGGCAAACATTGCCAAATTTGTTATTTTCACACTTTGGTGTCATATTTGTACATGTCCCTTTATTTTGGCATGGATAACTATTTTAGGATATTTAGGGGCAAAAGTCAGCTAAGAAAATGTAAGATGATTAATAAAGATAATGGAAATAAAACCTACATAAATAGAACATATACAAGGATAAAATCATAGTGTTTAGGTTAAAAGTTGAATTATGTGAAATAGATGTATTACGAATATATTTAGAGGAACTTATAAAGTACATTATAAAGATAATAACATGACTAATATGTCACAATTTAAAACTTTAAATGATTGATATTATAAGAGATACATGTATAATAACGTATTTAATTAAACTTTATGAGTGAATCTAATTAATAATGTTTATACATATGAATAAAGAAAAAGAGTTAAAGGTTATAATCTCATGTAGAGGATGTAAATAGATAAATAAGAAATTAAATGAAACTATAAGATTTATATGACAAATAAAAGTTAAAGAAGACTATATAGTCAAATATTATAGAAAGAACATTAGGGTAAAGAAGTTTATCTAATAAAGTTTTAAATGTAGGAAATCAAGATAAAAAAACACAAAAAAATAAAATATCTATTTAAGTATAGATATGTATAAAAGTCAACATGTGTACAAGGGACTATGAAAAGCCTAAGTAACATAAAAGTTATATGACAGTAACAAAGACATTAAATGTAAACTTATATAAGATAACTAGTATTATTATATGGAAAAGAAGTAAGAACGAATCCAAATATAAATAGGTTAACAAAGATCATAAGGAATAAATGAAAAGTCATTATAAGACAATAGTAATAAATAATTATGTGTATAAAACTTAATTGAATTAAAAAGAATTAACCATAACACTTAAGTAGAGTTATTATAATCGAATATGAATAATACTATAGCATAATTCATAGTTTAAGAATACACCATTGAGCAATTTTTCTCAGTGCATCGATTTTTCTAACGTGTAAGTTATGGATCGGGCTAGGCGAAATAATGGATCAACTATGAGCAACATTAGGAGTCCATAAAAGAGATGTAAAGGTAAGTGGAGTTTACCACGAGCATTCTCGCATGTGCAAGGTGTATGTGTTGCTTGACATATATGTATATAACTATCAATCATTAAATGTTATAAATGTTATATAGACTTAAATAGTTTTATACTTATGTAGTGTATTAACTGAAATTTAATATCATAGATTTTTTGTAAAATGTCCATGTATATGAACATGTAAGTGATAAGTATAACTATTTATAATGTGATTGTATGTTGTGTTATATATTTATAATGTGATTGTATGTTGTGTTATATATATGAAATAATGTTATGAAAGAATGTTGAGTTATTTGAGAAGAAGTTAAGAACTTGATGTAGTTATTGAGAATTTTTGGGAGTGTAATTTCTTTGCAAATACTATTTAGGAAGGTCTTACTGAGTAACTATTATGCTGCTTGATTTTTCTTAAATGGTACAAGTAAAACGATGAGACGTAAAAAGGATAGTTAAACTATAATAATAAATAGAGATAGATTAACAAGAGAAAAAAAAGGAATAAATGAATAATAACTGAACTGGTAATGTGACATTTTATACTTGAACTAATTTATCGATTAGGTATAAGAGTGTTACAAAGAAATAATCAGGAAAGAATTCATCAGAGACATGATTAATGCTAGTAAAAGCACTAAAAAATAGTAAATTATTAGTCAAAATGAAAACATGGAAGATATATTTAAACTGGAAACAATTTGAACCAATATCAAAGAGAGAGGAACCAATGTGAAAAATTGGAATGGAAGAGCAATTGACCACAACTACTTTTTCAGGTCCTTAGTACTCAGAGTGAAGAGCCAAATTTTCCAATTATGTTGTAAGATGATGAGTGATGCCTGAGTCCACTAGTCAATCCTAATCGAGATTGGTAATGTGAATGTGATTATTAAAAGGCTCAGTGGGCATTGTTGGAAAGGAGAGAGGCACACATTAGTAAGATGGATAATATAATTACAATTGAAGCAAGTAAAATTGTTATCACTTGAAAACACACTGGATTGAGGAATTTATGGATTCAAACTAGAACAATTAAAGTTCTTCATGTTGTGACTATAAGAGGAGGTACCCCAAACTCGACCACAATTTATTCAACCATAGCCATGCCTACAGGTAGGTTGTTGACGAGATGTAACTTGAGCTGTAAGAGAGAAAGATTTAGCTTTGCCATTTGTAGCTTCCTTGGCTAATTATCTCTCTTCTATTAATAACAGGCTATACAAATCATCAAAGTAAAAAAATCAATACTTGCTTCTAAAGCACAAATAAAGGGTCGATATACAGGTCCAAAACCATATAAAATAAATTCAATTAAATTGTCTTCAAAGACAATGTATTGTAGTGCACCCAACTGATTCAAAATATTTTTGCTTTCTAAATGTAGGTAGAGATACTATCATTATCACATTATAGAGCCTATATTTCAGTTCACAAATCTGTGGCTTAAATCTAGAAGCATAAGCTTACACAAGATAAGTCCAACTACATGGGTAGTTTCAACACCCATAATCTTTTGTAAAATAGCCTCTAATACTGCGGCAATAATCCATGAAAGCACTAACTGATCTTATTATTCCTATTTGAGAAAAGGCATTCATGAATTTGATTTGCTTTTTGGCAATATTGGAACCAAATTATCCAACTGGTAAGAAAGACCGCAACCTTTAAGCATAAGCAGTAATTGAGTCTTCCATAACAACAAAAAAAATTGGTTGAAGAAAATTTGATAGGCAATCGATGATAGGAGCAAAGGGAACCAAAATTCCAATGGTAACAAAATTTGTCGTATTCTTAGGGGTGATAAATGGTGACAAAGGTGTGGATTTTACCATTAAGCAACCATAAAAATATTTTAAGTTTTGGGTTGTTAGACCTCTTTTAAGGTTCTAATACCTTAATAGAATGAAAGACTTAATCTTGCCATAAAACAATACATGTATATATACAATGAGAGTCATAGGCTAATGAGAATTGAAAAATAAGAAAAATACAATAACAAGGAAAATAAAATATTATTTCCTTATTAATAATACCCAATTAGACAGAACTATTGAAAGAGTCAATAAGCACTGCTAAGTGCACGTGCCTGCAAGAAAAGAAATCAGTCCCAAGTTAAGTCCGGGATGAGTACTTCGACGATTAAGTTAGATCCTATAGAAATTTTGGCAGAGTCGCTTTTTTATTAAAAAACACTTACCTTAGAGTACAATAAATGTCTCTATTTATAGTTTCTGTAATAGTAGAAATATGTCCCATTATTAGGGGGATTGCCTACATATGTACAGATGTGATCTTCTTAGACCAAAGGCTCACGAGATGGGCTAGATGGGCCTGATAAGTGATAAGGGAGGATCGAGCCTTATCACTTATCCCCCCTCATAATTGTCTGATTGGCTCAAAGGGTTATACCTCTTAATATTCTCGATTAATTTTAGATTTTTCTCTACATTGCTCCCTCTGAAAGATTTACCCCGGGATGACATTTCTAAGGATGCTTCTTCTTTTTCTTTTTTTAAGAAGCGACGCTTCGAAAATCACTCTTACCGCTTCGTATTCTACGGCTGACATTAATTTTTCACTTCAAGTTTTCCAGCGCCATTTGCGATGCCATCATTATAAATACGAACTCATGGATGACAGAGCACTATTTTGGCCACCTTGTACATAATTCCCCTTGCGTCTTCTGCACGTCGATTGATTTATGGGTTCCTTTATATTGTCGAAACTCCAGTATCTCCTTTTGCTTTCTTATCAAGTAAGAGTCTCCGTCATTTCTTTTACATTTTCAATTTCTTCATTTTTTTTAAATCATGGTGACCTGTGAGGTATACTTAACTATCTTTGGTGACACTGCCTCTTCCTCTAGTTCCTCTTCTTCTTTTTTAGGGACTAACTCTAACTAAATGGTTGGGGTTACTCAAGGCTCTACTGTGGCCTTTAGACTAGGTTCAACCATTTTGCCACAAAACGTAAAACTTATTAGGATATCAAAGCCACAAAGTGGCAAAGTCACAGAACAGTCATCCTATAAGCTAATAAGTTCATCGTCTGCATGACCTAAAATGCTACCTTTTTTTAAAGAGATTTTCAATGTGCTCTCGTCTTATCTAAGTCAAGATTAAGTGGGAAATCCATCTAAGGTAGGAAACATACATCTTCAGCATATTAAGAAAAAATATAATGTTTCGAATGACTTTTTCTTGACCACATGCCTTAAAAGGTATGGGCCACAACTAGGGTTCTTTTCACGGTCAGTTTTTTATTTTCTTCGAAAAGTTTTTTGAGTATGGCCTTCGTCTACCTCTCGCTCTTTTTTACGAGAATGTGATGAAGGCGAATAATTTTTTCCCAAGTTAATTGAGTTTAACTGAGTGACTCGTACCTACCTCCTTCTAGATGCTGTGTCATCAACATAGTATCCTTTATTCTATGGATCTCTTTTGGTGCTTCTTTTACCTCACTTGGAGAGAATCCTTCATCGCATTCTCTAGTTGTAAGGGTAGAGCTTTATTTGATGACCTCCCTCAATTGAACAAAGGCTTCAAAGATAGGTATTTCCTTGTCGGCATGATGGAATGGGGAAATTTCCCAAAAATCCAAACGTCTACCTTCAACTTACTTAGGGACAATATGGGTAGCTTCCCCAAGGTAAGTGGAGATCTAAAATGATTGTTGAGCGGGGGGACTCGGATCCACAAACACCCTTCTCATAACCTTAAAAGTTAATACTTCTGTTGAGGGTAAGGCTAACTGTCTGCTCTATTTTATTTACTTTTCTCATTGATTCTTCCATACTCTATGCTATATCTTTATTTTTGCTTATTAGCTATCCTACTGGGTATGTTTTATTGATTTCATTTTTCTCATCTTTCTCTGTTATCTTTTTTTCAGAAATGGCAGGCAAGTCACAAAAAAGCAAAAGGGTGATACAAATTGCCCAAATGAGGCCTTAAGAAGGTGTTTTTACTGACTTGACCACAAAGAGGGGTACTCCGTTTGTCAGAGTAATCCCCGAGGGTCGAAAGCGTCAAGTACTAGCTTTAAGGGATGAATTATTCTCTAAGGCAGTACCTTCTAAACATCTCACTACTGGCACTGCTACCACAGCAACGACAGCTCCTACACTTAGCCAATAAGGGACCTTATCAGTACAAGTGCCTCGTCCGTTACCTAGGACGATTAATAGCATCGGGGAGTTCAGCCTAAGAAGGTTATCAGGCATGCCTGACTTCTTAGATTCCCTTATAGATAAAGTAGGGCCGGAGAGTGCGACAGTGCAAAACATCTCAGTGGCCGAGTACCTAATGAATAACCTAGCCCTCCCGGTGGATGCGGATAGCATAAAGTTCATGAGCAATCATAGCTCGGCCATCTATGGTGCAGGATATCTTTGTTAGGTAAATTCGATCACTTTTGCTTGATTCTACTCTTTTACCATTTTAACTTTTGTTATAGTTAAACTTTGCTATTTCTGTAAGGTATCCAACATCTCATTCAATTGGAATCACATTGCAATAAGCTCATGGCTGCCTATCATGGCATAGAGAAGAAGGCCGAAGATGCTTGGATGGCCCTCCTTATCGCTACTCAACATCACATAAGCATTGAGAATTCCCTAAAGGAAAAGTGTGTGATGTCTGATCGGGAAGCCATATAACTTTTAAGTCAACTCAATAAAGTCTGTGCGGAGTATGAGAACTTGAAAAAGGCCTCCGAGGAAGCCAAAACCGTGCACCAAGCGGCCTTAAAAAGTCAAAAAGATAAAATTTTAAAGGAGGTGGGTGGTTAGATTGAGGATTATCAATAAAAGGTTAAGGCTGCTCTACGAGATCATTTCCTCGAGATCGACTTGAGCTTCCTTGACAATCCTGACTGAAGATACAAATGAGGAAGAAGAGGCTGAAGACATTACACTAGGTAGATTGAGGGAAAATGTCCCGGTTGTCTTACAACTTGAAGGTGTAACCGAAGCGCAAACACCTCTCCTTTTAACACCTTCAGTCAGGACCCCAGAAGGTCATCCTCAGACTCTACAGATAGATTAGGCTTTACCTTTCATGCCTTGTAACTTAAATGTTTTATGTAATATAACATTTATATCATTAAATGAAGTATGTTTTTACTTCGTTCAGTGTTTGCTTCTCTTTATAATTGATTGTTATTTTTCTTTTGCTACGTTTCATAAACGGTCCCCAAATGCTTGAATAAGTCTTTCGCTTACAGGCTATAATAAAATGATGTGTTGCGACCCTAAAAACTATTTAAGTGTTTCATTTGTAGGTTACTAGGCAATTAAATAGTATTTGCACAACCCCAAAAACTGTCTTGAGTGTTTCATTTGTAGGCTATTAAATAGTCGCTAAAAATTTTTTATTATTATTTTTTTTGAATGTCATGCAGCATATCAAACATCGTAGTATGAATTAATACAAAGTTGATGCCTTTACTTTATTTTTCATTGCCCAAGGAAGAAACTATTGGAGGCATTTATACAAAGTTTTTTTTTTTAAATTTTCAACATTCCATGCTCTTGGGACAGTTTGTCTGTTTACTGACTGTATCTTATAAGTTCCTGGATATATGATGTCAAAAATTTGATATGGACCTTCCTAGTTGGACATCAACTTATCGACTCTTGCATTCCCTTTAGCTAAGTCAGCTCTTCTGAGCACCAAGTCTCTGATGTTGAACTCTTTATGCTTTATCTTTGAGTTAAAGTATCTAGTTATTCTCTATTTATAGGCTGCCATTTTGATCGAAGCGTCTTCTCGCCTTTCCTCTATGAGGTCTAGTTTAAGCTTTCTCTCTTAATCATTTCTTTCACAACTCCATACCTCCATCCTATAAAAAGGCATTCAGATTTCTACAGGGATCACTGCTTTAGATCCAAAGGCTAGGGAATAAGGCGTCTCACCGATAGTTATTTTAGGTGTTGTTTAGTATGCCTAAAGTACACTTCCCAACTCTTTTGACCAGTGGGCTCTGGCTTTAAATAACCTCTTTTTGAGTCCATCTAAAATGGTCTAATTAGACACCTTTGTCATCCCTTTCGTCTAAGAGTGAGCTACTAAAGTAAACTTTAATTATATATTAAGACCTCTACAGAATTCCTTGAATGCAGAGGAATCAAATTGTTTATCATTATCCATAATAAGCACTAGAGGTAATCCAAATCTACAAATGATTTTTTTCTATATGAACTGTTGGATTCGCTTGGAGGTGATAATAGTTATCGGTTTGGCTTTAACCCATTTAGTGAAATAATTTACAGCGACAACTAAAAACTTCAGCTACCTTCTTCTTTATGGAAATAGACCCAAGATGTTGACTCCCTATTGATCAAAGGCCAGGCTACCCCAATGGAGTGTTGATCTATGCCCGATTTTCTGATTATTCTACCATGCACTTGACATTGCAGACATCTCTTGATAACTTCCTGTGCATCTTTTAAGATGGAAGGCCAATAATATCCCTTGTGCAACACCTTTCTCACCACTGTCTATGCAGCTTTATGTGCTCCGCATATTCCTTTGTGTATTTCCTTGATCACATATTCCCCTTTCTTAAGAGTTACACATTTAAGCCATGGGTGTGTTTAAGCCTTCCTAAACAAACTTCCATTGATCATTAAGTATTCAAGTGACTTTTGGGATACTTTTTTTGCTTCTAAGTCATTCTGTAGTAGCGTTTCGAATTGGAGGTACCCAACAATCAAGCTGTACCATGCCTTTCTTACCACAATGGCTATCATCACTTTTTCTTCTTAGATCAAGGGTGCAACTTTAACTTCAATCATAAGCTTTTTCCAAGCCTCCTAAAATTGTAGCTTTAGCCAAAACATCTGTTTCTTCATTATCCTTTTTGGGAATTTGTTTCACTTCCCATTCGACGCCTACTTTCTTTAAGCTTTGTAATAAGCTCTTCACCCTATTTACATATTCTTTTAGGTGTTTTTCCTTAACTGCGAAGCTATCAGTGATTTGTCGAGTGACTAATTATGAATCACTATTAATTATCAGGAATTTCGATCTAACTTCCCTTTCTAGCCTCAAGCCGATGATTATTGCTTCATACTATGTGGCATTGTTGGAAGCATTTAAGCATAGTTTCAAGGTGTGTTTGACATAAATGGTCCTTAGACCTTTGGGAACAACTCCTGCACTAGCCTTGAAATCTTAGGATGCTCTATCCATAAATAACTCTCATGTTTCTGGGGTTTTGTCTCGTGAGAGCATTTGATCTTCTAAGTCTTGCCATTCTGCAACAAAGTCTGCCAGAACTTGGGCTTTCATCACCACCCTAGGCTCAAATCAGATGTCATATAACTGTAACTTTATCATCCATTTAGGTAATCGACCGTCTATGTTCGGACGTTGAAAGAGCTTTGCTAATGGATGGTTAGATCGTACAATCACTTTATACTACTGGAAGTAATGCCTTAACTTAGCTGTCGCCAAAATCAATGCTGTAAGGATTTTCTCCACCGGGTTTCTTCTTATTTTTATGCCTCTAAGGACTTAACTGACATAGTAAATAGGTTTCTACATTCCCTGGTCTCATTTGACAAGGATAGCAGAAACTACATGGTTCGAGGTTGAGAGATACAGATATAGGTCCTCACTATCATTAGGCTTAGCCAAGAGGAGTGGCATCATTAATGCTACCTTCAATTCTTCAAAGGCTTCCTGGCATTTGTCATTCTATTCAAAACTTTACCCCTTTCGCAAAAGCCTAAAGAATGTTAAACATCTTTTGGCCTAATGAGAAATGAATATTCCCAATACAGTAATTCTGCCATTGAGCCTTTGGATATCTTTAATGCTTTTTAAAGGTTGCATACCTAAAATTGCTTGAATTTTTTTTTGGATTGACCTCTATACCTCTTTGTGATATCATATACCTTAAGAACTTGTTAGAACGCACCCCAAATATGCATTTTTCCGTATTCAACTTCATAGTATAATGATTTAACACTTTGAACAACTCAGCTAGATCAAAAGCATGACTTTGTACCGACTTACTCTTGATGATGATATCATCCACATAAACTTCTATTGTTTTGCCTATCAGGTCTTTAAACATCTTGTTCATCAACCTTTGATAAGTGGCTCCCGCATTCTTCGATCCAAAAGGCGTGACATTATAACAGAATGTACCCTCGTGTGTTATGAAGCTACTATTTTCTTGGTCATGCCAGAACACGGGCATCTGATAATAATCAGAATAGGCATCAAGGAAGGAGTAAACTACATATTCTCCGATGGAGTCGATTAACTTATCAATATGGGGGATTGGATTGTTATCCTTTGGGCATGCTTTGTTCAAGTTAATAAAGTCGATGCACATTTAGGTCTTTCCATTTTTCTTCTTTACCAAGATGACATTGGCCAGCCATTTGGGGTATGCAACTTCCCTATAGCTTTTGCTTCTAATAGTTTTTGAGTCTTTTCAAATATGATCTTTAGCATATCTAAAGGATATCGTAAAAGTCTTTACTTAAAGGGTTTTATCTTCGGATCAACCTGCAATATATATGACATTACTTCCGAGTCTATTCCTGCTATCTCCCTCTAAAACCATACGAAGCTTTACCGATTGAGGTATAAAACTTGGAGGGTTTCTTTCTCATTCACTTTTAGCAATTCACCACCCATCATAACTTTATTCCCTAGCACCAATGGTCTTTTAACTAGTTTTCCTTCAGATTAGTGCCTTAATTTGTCATTATCGCTCTTCACTCTCTCTACTGGGGTAGGCACTTGCCACTGTGATTCCCTTATTATGGATACATAGGCTTCTTAAGCGGTTTTCTGATTTCCTTATATTATTGCTATCCCACCTTTCATGGGGATCTTCAGAACTAAGTATCTGATGCTGGTGATAGCTTTCGAATCATACAACATAGGCCTATTAAGAATAACATTGTAGGTAAATGGGATATCTATAACTATGAAAGTGTATTTGCCCACATAAGGTACTTCTTCCTCTCTCAACTCTATATAAAGGTCTACCACACCTACCACTGGGACAAAAGCATTGCCAGTACATGTCAGTGGCATCTTAATTTGTCTTAAATCTTTCGTTGGCAGCTTTATCTTTTTATAGGCTTTTAATGTCAGAAGATTGACCGTGCTACCATTGTCCACCAATATCCTTTTTACTAGAAAGTTAATGACATATCCCTTAACCACTAGGGTATCATCATAAGGAACTTTAATGTTCTATACGTCCTCGGTTAAGATCGAAATTGGTGGGAGCGCTTTTGAATTTGTTAAGAAGTATACTCCCCTTTTTACCTCATTTTCTCTTGGAATTGGAATCGCCATACGACGAACCGTCGGCTATCATGTGAATTATTCCATCTCTCTATCGTTCTTTGGTCGTTTTGGGTTTCTTTCTCTCTTTCTCCGAACCCAACTGGCTGAACTCTATCGAAGAAGAATCCTGCTTCTTATTTTTACCCTTATCTAAAAATCTCCTCAATGACCCTTTCTCAATGAGTCTTTCTATTTCATCTTTCAATATCCGGCTTTCATCCGTGTTGTGTCCCACATCTTTGTGGAATTCATAATATTTGCTCTTATCTCTTCTCGCAAGGGTGCGTTGATCCATCTTATTTAACCAATTCACTTTAACGTGGTTTTCTTTAATCCACATCAAGATTTTGTGCAAGGTAGCATTCAAAAGGGTAAAATTTACCTTTTGGCATCCCTCTGACTTCTCGGTTCTTTCCTCTTATGAGCACTAGATGGAAAATGATGCATGCCTCTATGTTTTAACTGAAGGGAATTACTTCCTCAAGTACACTCTGATCGAGGGGAATTTTATCCTCTACTAAAATATGGATCCAAATTATATTGTCCATCTATTCGACTTGCATCATTAAGGGCAATAAACGACTTCGCTCTGTCCATGAGTTCTCCATAATCAGTCAGTTGGTCAATCATCAAAGAGTTGTAGAGCCACGTATTTTTGACGTTGTTGATCATTGTTATAGTGGCCACCTCACTGTGTAAACATTAGATATTAGAAGCTATCTCCTTGAATCTTTCAATGAAATCACGCAGACTCTCATCTTCACCTTGCACAATGCCTTACAAATCAGTAATGGTCTTTTTAGTCCTCATTTAAATAACGAATATAGTTTTGAATAACTCTGACAGTTGTTTGAAGAAGGACAATGATTTCAAAGGCAAATCATAGAACTAATCTAAGGCATCATTTGTCAATTTAGATGGGAAAACCTTGCACACAAGCGCATCCTCAAATATCTACATGTGGCTTAAAGTGCGATACTCAGCCAAGTGCTTCGTCAAATCGGACCTACCCTTATACTTCTTCATTTTGATTTCTTTAAAGCACCAAGGGAAAGGAACTTCTCAGATTTGATGTGTAAAGGGAGAATTTGTGCTGCCTTCATGGTCAGGCTTCTTGGGGTGCCCCAATCTATACTTCTTTACTACACAGACGAACAAATAGTTAAAGGCCTTTTCTGATCTGGGGATTTTAACTCTTTTACTTTGCACTTTGTCTCTATGAGGCCTTCTAAACATTCGGGTTAAGGAATCGCTTTCTCTCTTGGATGGTGAGGTGTAAGATGAAGATCCGAATTTCTTTCACTTGCCATCTTAGGTTGACTTTTCAACTCCTTATCTTCTAGCCTTAAATGCTACATCGTAGTTACCTGCAACCTCAATATAAGGTCTCAGCTCTTTAAGCAACTCGGACTTGATATCTTTGTGAAAGCTATGTAATGACTTTTCCATGGCAGCCCCATCATTCGCCTCTCAATGAAAGCACCAAATAATAATACCGATCGGACAGAACTATTGAAAAGGTCAGTAAGCACTGCCAAGTGCAAATGTTTGCAAGAAAAGAGATCAGTCCTGGGTTGGGCCCGGGATGAGTACTCTGACAGTCAAGTTAGATTCTGTAGGAATTTTAGCAGAGTGACTTTAGTGTTAAAAAAATACTTACCTTGGAGTGCAATAAATGCCTCTATTTATAGTTCCTATAGTGGTAGAAGTACGTCTCATCATTAGGGGATTGCCTACATGTGTACAGACATAATCTTCTTGCACCAAAAGCTTACGAGATGGGCTAGATAAGCCTGATAAGTGATAAAGGAGGATCAAGCCTTATCATTTATTGCTTTTTAGGGTTGACAATTTACCCAATAATCCCCTATGCTAAAATAGTTAAAATTCTTAAATATTTTACAAGTTGTAGACACTGCACAAAGGAGTTTGTAGTTCAAGAGGAAATCCAATCATGAGACTGTCGAAGCTAGAATCAGTCTTCAAGGTTTCCCAATTGAAAGTGAGAAGCCAAAAAAACCAAAGCAAGTCCGATCAAATGATATGTCATCCGAAAAGATGTGACCTTTATCGGATCAAATGAATTCCTAGAATCCAAGACAAAATCTTGCCAAAATAAAGCTTTTGTATAAACCAAGCCATCAATCATATGAAAGCTTATTTGGATGGATGAGAGTCTTCATCCGATTGGATGAATTTTTAAACACCAAAAAAGAGCACGTGTCTCTTTCTCACTGAACGAACTGAAGGTCTGAATACTTTGACCTCCAACCTCTTAAAGGTAAAATTTAAGCCTTGATTTTAGGGGACTAAGTAAACATTTCACATTTTTATAAAAAACACTCTCTCAAATAAAAAAAAACTGAAAAAAATGAATAAAATAAAAAGAGAAATAAAGGAGATTCAAGCATTGTTCCACACTTTGTCTCTTTTTATCTCCAACCAAACACTCATTCCCACCCTTTAATCTCACTTTCCAATAAGGAATCTAAGAAACAAAGGGATGCTTAGGTATTTTCCTAAGGACTACTCAATACATTTTTCCTTATTGCTATATTTTTTATCTTTATATTGCATTTTTAGTGGGTGTTTTTGCATTCATGTGCTTACTTAAGTTATTTTCATCATTTTTTTTGCAACTTTATATCTTTATTTCATTGTGTTTCTTACTTTTTATTTGAGTTTTCCCTATAACAAAGGTCAAGGATCGACTAGGGTAGTTTTAGACACCTCAAAATTCTATTTTGGGACACTGATTGAGGTTTTCTACCTAGGAGTGAAACCCAAATTCTTCTAGATGGATGACCAAGTTTATCCTTTTAGATGGATTTTTTTTTTTGTAAAGTTGTTACCTTTTTTGCCTTAAAACTC
>CANXYI011425005.1:0-11345 GCA_948208565.1 Hura crepitans | reverse complement strand
CAAAAATAAGTTAGACATAAAATAAATAAATCAGACAGTCTCAAAAAAAATGCAAATTTCGGTCTAAATAAATTACCACATCTAACTATAGATGGATAATATGCGAAGGAAAATAAAACACACTCAAACAGCCCAAAACATAATTTTTTATGTGAAGTAAAAATAAGAAAAATGAACAGAAAATAAATCAAGCAATCTTACAAATACAATAAATATGTGCAAATTAATTTACCACATCTAACTTATAGATGGATAAAATGCAAAGAAAAAAATAAGAATGGATAGAAAAAGGGGTCGATCAACACACCAAAATATTTACCTTTAGAAAGACCTCAGATCGAATCGAATTTAATGCTTGAATCTTTAAAAAAATCCAAAATGTGAAACAAAAATGGTGTTTTTGTGTTTTCTGTATATTTCTCTCTCTAAAAATATTTTTTCTCTCTCTAAAATTGACCAACCCTGCTCAAAATGAGCAAATTGGCTTTTATGCACAAACCCGAGGTGACAAATTGGCCGTTTTCGATTCCAAAATGCCCATTTTGGTGAAAACGGGCATTCTGCGTGTTAGAATGCCCGTTTCGAGCCGAACGGGCATTTTGCATGCTGAAATGCCTATTTCGGGCCAGGTGGCCCAAACGGGCATTTTAGAGGCCAAAACGGCCGTTTTCCTTTTTTTAGCACAACAATAATAATAAAAGAAGAGATAATTTCTTAAAGAAAATTTTGAGATTTTTGATTTGGACTCAAAAATCCAACTTTTAAGATTTTTGTTCCTCTTTATCATCATTAAGCAAACTAAACCAAGAAGCCCTCAAAACCCAGTGTCTACAGCATACTCTTACATTTTAGCCTTATCTATAAAAGAAAAGAAAAGGAATGTAGGAATTCAAGTTTGTACACTGATCTAAAAATTATGCCATTTCATACAGTGTAAGAAATAAATGAAGTTCGCACGAACTAAAATAGGTAAGTACAATACAAAGTGTAACACCCCCTACCCGATCCCTTAGCTAGACTAGATAAGAAATGCTACCTTCCTAGAAGTCACCTAGATATTTCCCTCGTTTAGTCATCTTTAACTATTATGGACTTGATAACTGTATTGCTGGTTTCTTGTTATTTTAAGTTGAATTTATTGTCGTTTTATCTTTTCCTACTGTGTTTAGTTGTATTAACTAAATCACCAGACAATTTTACATAGAATATTTCAAATAAAAATTTTGAAAACATAACAGTTGCCTTAATGAAAAACCAAAAATTTTAACCTATGAAAAACACTTCTAGAGCTAATCACAATCATTCTCACACATCTTAGACCCTTTTAGTTCTCCAGTAGTACCAACCAACATCATCACAAAGTCATTACAGTCATCTCAGTGATCCTAAGCGATGGCACACACATCTATATCATTAATAATGTGCAAAACCTATTTTATAATTTGCAAACTAGGGTGCATCAAAATTAGTTTATAACAGCATTACATGACTAGACCCCAACTCTCTATACATGAGTGCCTACATCTACTGCTAATATAAAAGCAAAAGTATATATATACCTAGAAGAAAGTTGTCAACTACACTGTTGGTTGAGGTTGAACAGCAATCTACTATCTTTTGCATGTGCATCGAAAACACCAACAGGCTGAGTATACACTTAGTGGTGAATTTAATGTAATATGAATTGTATCATACATACATGCCACATGCATCATGCAAATGTCCCAAGCATGCAGTTTACTTACTCTAGATTCTCAAGTTAGTTACTCAGCTATAGGCCCTAGCTAGTTACATGACATCATGTTTAATTTAATGTGTACTGCAATTCATTTTAAGTCAAGCCAATTACACTATTATTTTCTAGTTATTCTACATTCCCATTTGAGGCATATATCTACAGTCATATTATTATTTTTGTATGCTCTTATTTATTTCTTAGGCCCGTACTTAAGAGACAATGCTTTAAGTCACTAGATAATAGGATCCAACTTGTGCAATGGCCCATATTTTAGGCCTCAATAGTTGCACCCACCCATCTCCACTCGGTAGCAGGGATCAATTCATGAGAACCTCCCAATATCAGAATGGCAAGGATCAATCATACTAGACCTCATAATAAGATGGATAGCAGAGATCAATGTCGAGGGACCTTCTAATATGACAAGTCTCAGCATATGTGGATAATAGGGATCAGCCTGTATGGACTTCCCAATATCTAGGACAATATAGGTAGTAAGGATAAACTTATATAGACCTCTGAATACCTAAGGTGTGTAAGGTTCTCAATTAGAACCTTGGTAGCTGCACCTACCATACCATACAAATAGGCGATGATTCATATGGACCAAGACTCGTAGTAGTTACTAAATTCCTAGTAGACTGATTAACCTATCTAGTAGGTGTCCAACTAATATGGGCTAACTCCAATTATTATTTCAATCACTTGTCTCTTATCATTAGGTACATGTTCGACTCATTTATTTTTTTCATTGATACCATGTCATTTACGGGTGTACACTCTCATGTTCACTAAACCATTACTTTTATTATCTTGAAGTCCAACATTCACTACTTTGTTCATTCTACATACTTGTAACTTTTAGCCATCCATACCATTATGTTTCCATATCGTATTACTTAAACCTAGTTACATAGTTATCACATTGTTTTCATCACTTATCATGACATTACATTAACACTTTACACACACACATTTCTTTCAATCATTTTTAATTGTCCTATTATCACACTTACATGCTTACCAACACAAACTCGCATTAAACATCCTTAAACATTATGACATACACCCTACGACCTACACATATACCATATGACTATCACACACACAACACATATACACCTCATTTTTATTAGTTTCACATCACAAGCATGGTTTAGGTTCAACTTTAACTTAATTACATCGCACACACATTTCCCTTTTGTGCACCTTTTAACCATTCACTTTTCACACACATGCACATTTCTTTCTCATGGTTTCCTTACATATTCAAGCTCAATATAGTCACCACATTATGCTTATACACTTACTACATGAATTCACATACACATATGCATAATGTAACGATTCCATACACACTCACACATGCAAATATGTAACCTATAAACAAAATACAATACATATTACACTAAATCCAGTTACAATAGGCTCTAAAACACTTCCAATCTACACTTTAAGGCTTGCCTTTGCCTTCTTCCACCAAGTCCTTTTCTTTTCTTATAAACACAATAGAGTTTTTATTTTAAAAATTGATAAAAAAATCCTATAAACCTCTAAATTGAAAACCAATCACATAGATATTCTCTACACACTTAGTACTACCTATATAAAATTAAAAACTTGGAAAGAAACACTTACACACAAAATAGGCACTATTCACCAAGTGCCTAATTCTCCTCAACCAAGCACTTTTCTCACTTTCTACCACTAGAATCGAGTTGCTAAGTTTAGTGAGTCAATTGGAAGAATCCACTTTGTCTTAAGGTTTAAATGAAGGAAAAAAAAAAGAAAGGGAGAGGTGAAAGTGGTAGCATTGACCACTCAAGGGAAGGGGAGGTTGAAGAAAGGTTTAGCACATGTGAAGCTCCCACACATGTGCCCATATATATATTATGCATATGGACTGCCCAGATGACACCACGTGTCGATCCAATGGTCTATATTAATCTAATTTTCATTTTATGCTTCAAAAATTCAAATTAAATGTTTAAGAGCTCTAAAATTCATGTTTTCAACACCAAAAAATTCCCAAAAGTCCTAATTAAGGGACCTTTAAAATCTCAAGTCAAAACTCCAAAGGAAACTAGGTTAACTATTCACTCGTGTAATTAAGAAATTTTAAATAAATACTAAACAACCTCAAAAAAATTATAATTCCTTCACTGTTGGATTATTTAGAATTTTTTACCTCTAGGGTTTGCTATTTTCATGTCCATCCAAGCACATCCTAGGCCTCTCCTGGCACAATACCAGCTAAAGTCACTATTTACTAGATCTCAACATGAAATGATTTATTGCTTTTGCTAAAAGTTTTAATTATTTCATTTTCATCATTTTTTAGCCCATCAAAGTTTTATGACTAGTACTTCCCCCTCAGTCATCACATGGTGCCTCGGATACTCTGAAGACACTTTTATGCCCCAAAAAGTACTGTTTATGAAACTGAAATATTCAAGTTTTACACAAAGTGGTATGTCCGCATGGACTAAAGATGTAAGCATAATCTAAAAGTGTACATAGACCAAATAAAGTTAGAATTAATGAGATACAAGGTAGCATAGACCTAATGCCACAAGTGAGAGCCCTAAGTCCGCAGGGACTATAAATTTACTATTTTAAGTCCACACAAACTTTATGTATAAAGCAAAGTCTTGGGCATTCTATGAAAAATCCTAAATTAAAGTCTATATAGACCATCTACATTCAACCCTAAAGTCTATAGGCAAACCAAAGTCAACCATAAAGTCCACATGTGTAACACCCTTCACTTAACTTGCAAACAAATTCGAGTAAAGGATGCTACATAACTGATATCGTCACCTAAACATATCATATCTTATATAATTATCTAATATTCTTTTTAACATTTATCTTTTTCTTAGTCGATCATGTAACCGTAATATCTTACATCAACTTGATCATATAGGGGTAGGTCCTCATGACAAAATTTTAGTAACATAACAGCTAACCACAAACACTATCCCAAAGAGTACCTATAATGAAATACACTCCTAAAATCATTGAAAACAATCATAACTTCACCACACCTATCATTTCTCAATTCACCATGTGCACATATCATAGTTATACCATAATTCTAAACACAACTCTTGCACACCCTATAAACTCAAAACATACACATACCCCATTCACATTTCCAATATATAAATCCATAACATATACATTCCACCTTTACATTATCAACTTTAAATAGATTCACTTTTCTATCTGCATAATACATATGAGTGCTACTACTTGACATGTCCAAAATATAAACCACATATGATATAAATACCCAAAAGTTTCTTTAAAATATCTTGGACTTGCTAGGACTCTTAAATTAAGCTGCTCTTTTTTCTTCCTTTATCTTTAACCTACGCGTTGCAAAAACAAAAATGACTTCTTAAGCTATACAGCTTAATGGTGTATTCTAAAGAATTTTAAATTTAAATAAACTTCTATAAACATACACACACTAATATATATTAAGTCATTTATTAAATATATGTATATAAATATATAAATCCATTTATACATCAATTGATTAGTTTAATTACCATTTTAACTACATTTGTATTGACAAGAGTTATCTAAATAATTACTTACATTCAACAATTGAATTAAAAAAATTTCATTATAATCATAATTTTAATTTTTCTCCTGATTCTCTTTTACCCATACTAAATAAATACAAATCATGATAATATATAATGGGATATCCTAGGTAACAAAGGCCATGTAAGGTATGGACCCCTAAAGGTTGAAACTAGACCCGAAAGCCTTGGACCATATAGGTCAAAATTGGACTTGAAGGCCATGGCTGCTACTAAAAATCCTTAGTTGACTAGCTAACCTATCTAGACACTATCTGTCTGTATTTGTATAGGCATCATTAATTTTAGCAAGTTCACCTATATCTCCTTATAACTTTAATCCTATCAATTATTTAGTCATATTATATCATATAATACAATATAAAAGAATTAACTTTATATAAGTTATTGAAACTTTTTGACTATTCATAATAATTTGTACGCTTATTTCATATTATTCATCCAAGCTCTTTATGACATATTCTCATACATACATATTGATATAAGAATTCAATTTTATTATTTCTTTAAAATTTCAATTACTTAGTTTCCATCTCTCATAACTATATAAATTTTCATTATCTCATTATGTTACTTAACTACAATTTCACATTTATCTTGTTACCAATTATATTATAATATCTACTTACTAACATAACAATTTACTAACAATTATTAGTGAATATTTTAATTTTAATGCCTATGTACTTTTTGGCCCTTAGCATATTTATCACTAGAGTTACATTTAATCATTCTTTTAGTTTCTTGTTCAAGTCAAAATTTCACATCAAATTTTACGTAACAAGATTTGTCTATACTCCTAACTTATACCAACATCTATATTTCATTAATCTAATATATTTTTACTTTATACACTATTTATACTCAAATTCCAATAGTTTTTATTTAGTACTTAAATTAACCTATTTATCAATTACAGCTTATAGTGATTTTTTTTCCAAAATTAACAAAATTCAATTATTATCATACATATATGTAATCTACTCGTATCTATGCTTAATATTTTCCTTGTAGCATTTTTAGTCTTATTAATTCTATCATTTTGGTTCACATACATATATACACTAACATATTCCTTTCTAGCTAATTACATAAAATCATGCATTAATTACATTTATTCATTATTTGAAGACTATAAATTTCATTAATTACTTTTACCAACTTTAGTTACATAACTTCTATAATATAAATTCAATACTTAAACTTAAAATTACTTTAGAATACACTTACTAATCTTGTGATTTCTTCTTCAATTCTCTTTCATCTTCCTTCTTTCACTCATTTAACTTCCCTTTCCCTTTGTCTTTTCTTTCTTCTTTTAAATATTGGTCACTATTCACTTCAACACTTCTCTTAATTTATTCTTGCAATTTACATCTTCTTCTTATATTCTAATGCATGGAAATTCACTTAAGTACCTCTAATTAATTTTTTGTTGAGCTAAAATAGAGGATTAAAGAGGAAAAAGAAAGAAAAAATGGTGGTTGGGGAGGGTAAATGGTGTCAGTTTACTAAAGAAGGAAGAAGATAGATTCTTTTCTTTATTATTTTTAATGAATTTAGGCTTTTATAATTTATCTTGAATGGCTAAGATTTTATGGGTTTAATTAAATCTAAGGTTGATATTTAAAGTTAATAAAAATATGCATTTAATAATCTCTTTTCATTTTATCAAAATTTCTAGAATTTTCTAATTAATAACCTTGATCTAATAGATGAAGTTTAGTGGTTACTATGCCATCCTATAGCTCATATAACCTTCTACAGAAAAATCCCTTATTTAATATTTCTTTTATTAACTAATTTCTTAAATTATGCCTTTATATAATCCTATAAATTTTTTGCCTCTAAAAATTCTAGTTCCTATATTTTTAGACACCTTAAATTTTTTAGCATATATTTGACTTTCAAGTCAATTCAGTTAGAAATGTTGAAATTAATGTTCAGCCTTGATCAAGTCACTATTCACATTAAACCAATATTAAATTTTATTTCTTATATTTAACCTTCTTAATAACCTTATTTTCACTTCTAATTTTAATCATAGACTATTTTTCAAAAATACTTTCATCTAGTCAAGTTAGCATCATTTAGGTTCCCAAGAAGCACTATTCATAGCCTAAGATTTTTAGGGCATTATAGCATGGACTTACTTTTGGATTGTAAAAGCTAAAGTTTGCACAAAACACACAAAATAGTTTCAAGTCAGAGGAATAATGCCAAAAATGAAATATGAAAGAACCAAAACACACCTAGGTGTACTCTTTCATGTATGCATGGTTGTATAGATCTGCTAAGACCAAAATTGGTCACCAAAGTGGGCTACATTCAATGTAGAAAAATTTTGAGGCCGATTATGTGTTATGGCATTCAAAAACTTTACTTAGGCCTCCCATTCATCGTCAGTCATTCTCTTATCGTCCGGAGCAATAACATATTAGTTGTGGCTTGGGAGGTCTCTCTTATTTTAGTAAGAACTAAATGAGGTGGATTTTTTATATTCTTAGGTCTTATGATGACAAAAATGACATTAAAAGAGTCCATTTCACCAAAAAATAATGGCTCATGTTAAGATAGAGGAGAAGTAAAGAGAACTGAGAAGGAAAAAGAGAGAAAATGAAAAGGGGAAAGAAATTAGAAAAAGAAAGGGGCGAAGAAATTTTATTTTTTTTAAATCTAAAAGCAACATCCATATTGACATTAAAGGTTATGAATTTCAAGGTAACATTCATGCGGACCATTATTAGACACATTTACATGATGATAGGTTCACATAACCTTTGTCTATCAAGGTACCTCCTTAAAATTTATATAGACATTAATCCATCAAAAGGCATAATCTATATAGACTATCATTTCTTCAAACATTTCATCAAGTTCAAATTTAATTAGTTAATCAAGTTCTCAAGTAGTTAGTTTAACCTTTATTAAACATTTCTTAGTCAATTGAGTTAGGATTCAGCTTTGACAAACAAGCATTACTAGTTCACTAAAGTTCATTAGTCTAATAGTCTTAGATTTAGTCTTGTTGATTAATCATCACCAATTCAACCATAGTTATTAGTCAATCAAGTTAGGATAGCCTTACCAATTAATCACTACCGATTTAGTCATTTCATTAGCAAACCATTTTGGGATTTAGCCTTATCGATCAATCACTATAGGTTTAGATAGATTTCTTTAGTCAACCATACTCATATGGTAGTAGGGTTTAGCCTACCACAAAACACTTAATAGGTGAATTATGTCATAATTCAACCTCATCGATTAATCATGTTGAAGTTTGATCTAGTATGTATTCCTTACTAGTCTATTGCATTACTAAGTCTTAACACACATGGCACATAGAGTTCATCAAAGTAAAGGGAAATAGTACATACCCTAATTTTTAGGCACATAATTATAACTAGAGCTAGCCTAAATAATGAACAAAGGTAAAAGCCTTTAGTTCGCATGGTTGCATAGACTTTCTCGTATTCTAGTCTTCATAGACAACATGACTAGCCTATTAAGGTCTACACAAAACCTCGTTTCAAAATGCTTCTAGAAGCCTAAACTTCCTATTTGTTTTTAGCTTTCCAATCTAACAAAATTTCATCAATTCTATCAAATTATAGATGGGTTAACCCTACACTACTTTTCACCTTGTTAAGGATCCTTTTGTACTCTTTCATAAATAATCCTTGTAAGAGCTATTCTACTAGTCCTAAACCTGTGCAAAAAGGTTATTTTCTTTTGAAACATAACCCTTAATTGCTACTTAGGAGACTTATTTAGGTAATTCTGAGGCATATGCTTTGGTTTTGTTATTACCATGATGATTAATGATCTCTTATGAATTAATTTAAGCTATTAGATGATCCTTAGAGATATGAATCTGAACTAAAGAAATATATCATTTTGATTTTATGGGTATTATCATTTAAACATTAATTTACTATGCATTTGTTCATTATGTGATTAAAAATGGTTTCTGGATTAATGAACTAAGTCTGCATAAATTGGCTTTATGTAACACCCTAAACCTCTATTAAAAAATCTAAGTGAATGATACTACATCACTTAATTATCTTATCTATTCCTCTTATTGTCCACACTATGTCTAAGCTAGATACTATTAACTTGCTTATCCTAAACTTAGATTTTTATATTAGGACATTATGCTTAGAAATCTGACAACATGACTATTATACCAAGAGCACTACCTAAATTCACCTGTAGGAAAAATAGGCTTTTAAAGTGTATAACCAACCAAATACCATTTTCCATCAATCACAATTTTAATCCAAATAAATAACTATCACCAAATTTTAGAATGACTTGCATAAATTCAACATTTCAATTATAAAACTGAAGTACCAAAGATAATCTTTCAATTTACAACATGCATCCACTATACTGAGCATTTTACAATAATATTTACATTTAACTACATTCACTCTTTATGAATAATTTACAATAGTCCATTTAGTTACTATAAATTTTTGTCTAAGATATAGAAAAGATATCAAAATCATAAACACTAAGCAAAATAACTTCAAGTTTTCTATGATAGACCCTACTTTATGATGCAATAGCCTTTCTATTAGTTAGTCTCCATTTTTAGAACCCAAAGACAATATAAATTGAAAATAAAATAAATAATAATATCATTATGACATAGATAAGAAGTAAAGATACAATGGTTATATAAATAAAACCATTAAATAAATATTTATGAAAGAAATTAACAAACTGAATTCGATTTATTATATCTATTAGAATTTTATCAATTTAAATGATAACAAATTAGTTATAATATTATTGCTTATTCCTAACTATAGCAATTACATTCATATCCCTTATAATCCCTAATATATTTCTTCTTCTTCTTCTTCTTCTTCTTCTTCTTCTTCTTCTTCTTCTTCTTCTTCTTTTTCTTCTTCTTCTTCTTCTTCTTCTGCTTCTTTATTATTATATTATTATTGTTGTTATTTGTTGTTGTTGTTGTTGTTGTTATATACTTAAGAAATTAGTGAATATTTCATTTACTTCATTTATTTACCCACGTTCACTAGAAAAATATCTCAGTTCTAGATAATGGGATATCTTGACTACATAAGTTATATAGGGTAACAATCAATTGAAATACATTGGCCCATAAATGCCATAGGCCATACAAGCCAAAGCTAGGCCATAAAGGCCACGAACCATAAAAGGTCAAACCTAGGCCATGAAGGCTATGGACCATATAAGTTAAGAATTAGGCCTGAAGATCAAGGATCATGTAAACCAAGAACTAGGCCTAAAGGCTATGTACTGTAAAGGTTGGAATTAGGCTTAAAGGCCATAGACCATAAAGTTTGATACTAGGCATCAAAGTGCCATAAGCAACTACTAAAACTATCCTTAGTTGTCTAGACAACCTACCCAGCAACTACTATCTATCTGAGCTCATATGGGCATTTATAATTCAAGTTAAAGGAACTCAACATTCGATATCCATAGCATATAAGTTTTAAAAGCCCATAATCCATTGTAAAAATTCCACATGCACTTAGTTTCAAGAATAAGAAATTATAAATTCATTGTAATTGTATTCATCTTCGTAATGCCATTATCACTATGTGATTCTCTAAATTTTTTTATTTAGATCATAATAATTAAAACCCATCTTAAAATTATCATAATATACCTGCCATGCAAAATTTAAGATATAATATTTCCTTATATATAAGTCTATAAGCTTATTCTTTTCTTCAAATTTACAAAACCATTACGCATAAAATTAAATATCTAATAAATATCATACTCATTCATTTATTTTTTTAAACACTATATTTCTTAAAATTATTTTCTTAATTTACAAGTCTTCAGCCTCATCTATTTAAAATCCTAAATTAGTCACCTCTCTCTTATGTATACACACATATATGTACATATATACACACATGCGCACACACTCACATATGTGTGTGCATGTGTGTGTGTGTGTATACATACATACATATATA
>CANXYI011424943.1:0-11545 GCA_948208565.1 Hura crepitans | reverse complement strand
TGATTAGCATACCTCAAGTGCCATTTCTTATATCCAATTCTAATAACATTTTTGTGCATTTTTCACATACCTTGAAATAAAAAATTTACCAATTTATGATACTTTACATAATTACATTACTAAAATGCTTTTTCTCATTATTACTCATTTCATACAATTGACCATTTCATTATTATTCGTCCCTTTTCCACATCACATACATGTATCCACTTTTTATATTCCATCCCATAACATAATTTCCATTAGACACATTACTAAATTATCAATATACATTCCCAAATACATTATGCTAACATATATTATGCATTACACATTCTATCACATGACATGCATATGTTTCATGTTCCACATCTCCATTAGCACACACATTCACTAGTGTACATGTCCAATATATGTTATGCCAATATTTTAATGACTTGAAAATCCTGACTTTTATGAATAGTATTTTCTCAAAATAAATAGTGTTCCCAAGATATAGGAAACACTAAAGTTACTAAATGAAAGTATTAATCATAAAATAATTTTAGACAAAGTTTGAAATCAATCGAAAGTTATGTGATTGGTTAAAATTCCTAAGAAATTTTTACAGCAGTGCCTTCTGAATAGTGATCAAAGAAAAGCTAAATCGTAAAATATTTTCAATGTTGCTCAGAAAATTTTGAAACTCATATAACCTAGTACATAAAAATTCTAATGAGTTTAATGACACTAGAATCAGAATTTTTAGAGGTTGGGAAGTATTTTATCTAAAAATGAGGTAACATAAAAATAGTGTAATAATTCAATTTTTGCATTTTTTGAGCTCTAAATTTTAGAGGATTTTAGGACCGTAATTAATTGAATTTTTGAATGGTAAATTAAAGATAAATAGAGCTTTAAAGGGGAGGAAAAAGGGAAAGAAAGAGAGGGAAAAATGGGAAATATAATTAACTTTTTTGAGAGTATATTTATATGGTCAAACTAGTCTAAAATGGTCAATAATTCTTTTTCTCCTTCTCCAACCTTTAGTCAACAACACCATCTCCTCCTCCCCACCATTTTTCTTTTGTAAATTCTTTATATAAGCTCTAAATTCTTTGATTTAGCTAATCTTGGGAGCCTCCATGACTTCTAGAGCTTGGAAAGAGAGAGAAAATCATAAGAAATTAAAGGTTTTGCCTCAATTTTAGTCGGGATAAATAGTAACTAATTTTGGTTTAGGTAAGAATTCTTAAAACTTGACTTTTTTTTTATGTTCCTTAGGTGCCCAAGAGTATATTTATGCTTTCATTTTTTTGTTTTATGTTTTCATTGATTTATTATGAATTTTTAAAAACTGAATCTATAATGGGCAGTTGAGAAAACGGACAAAACACAAGACAAAGGAAAAATAAAGGCATGAGTGGTCTTTGAGGTCACATTGTGATCATTTTAGTATGTGATAAATACATCACATTTATTGTAAGTAATAAATACTTTAAAGTAGTTTTATTGGGTAAATTGTTACTTGAAATGGGTTTAGATGCTACTTAAATGGTATGTGTAATGTGCATAATGCATAAGGATTGATGGAATTGATATGGAATGTTGGAATGGTCCATTGGTTGAATGGGTTATGTATTGCCATTATATGTATGTGTTTACTTATATAAATGTATAACATGAACATGTTAGATTGATGTAAAGAAATGGTCATATGTATCTAAACACATATATTAGATATGAATGAGCATTAGGTGCATAGTGGCTAAATGGTTTTCATGAACCTAAGAGTGTGCATGCTTGTTTAATTTATGTACACAATATGGAATATTATAATTCTAATGAGAATGATGGCTATCTTGTATTAAAATGAGGATAAATGTATCTTTTTGGTATGTAAGAGCATGATGGATAAATGGCTTTATTGGATATGTGAGTGTGTGTGGTAGGTTATAATACACCTAAAAGAGAGGTTAGACATGATAGTTGACACTTTATGTACATAATGGTGATTATATTACTTGAGTGGCATTATTGTGCTATGGATGCACATAATGTGTGTATGTTGAGATTTTATGCTACATTATGTAAGAATTGGGTTTTATAATTGCTCTCTTATGGTACATGATGTCAAGACATGGAATTTGTGCATAATATGAGCTTGGTAGTCGAATGGCCCTAATGGACAACACTTTATGTGAAAATGTTTCAAATTAAGCATGAAATGGACACTTATGATTAATTACTTGATGGTGTTCATGAGATGGTGAAAATAGGTTGGAAATTATAATTTGAGCATGTATGGACATATGTTTGTAATTGTAGTCAATTGAATGAGGAATTTTATTAACATAATGCATACAACTATCATTAATATCGTAAATATGCTCAATTTATTAGTTTCATCATTTGTTGATCATATCTCAATTTAAAAGTCCTTTATAAGCTATTTAAGTTGGTGGAATTAAAAATAAACATGTTTAATAGCCTATATTTAACAACCTAGACGGATAAGATGACCGGTCAACTAGGGGTATAGTAATAGCTGCTAGGGCATAACAGTGTATTTTCTATGTTCTGGTCTATGGATCCACTTTTAGTATAATCCAAAGGCCCATATATGTTTGATCTTCAGATCCACATTAGTAGATAAACTTCAAGTTCATAAATGGTCGTAATAGGCATTATGTTATGTTTAATCTTTAGATCCATGTTCATAAATGGACTTTCAGGTTCATAAAGGTTGTACTTTTTGCCCACCCCTATTATCCATAGGATATGTGTTTTGGTCATATGGGTAAATAATAATGACATTATGAAATAAATAATAATAAATTTTCCTTCATGCATGAATTATCAAATTTTGCATTTGGTATGTATGAGTTATGTTTACATGTGAATTATATGATTTTTATACAATGCTTAACTTGTGTATGGTTGTGTAGTACTTCGCACATTATGAATTATGCATATGGTGAGAAATACAAATCATGGTTCTTTTTATCAATGATGTGGCATAATGCATGATTTACTTTGATTATACCACTAACCAAAATACTTAATGCATCATTTTATTTGCAATGCTAGGTTGGAAAGATGATTGAGCCTAAGCCTTAGGATATCTAAATACGCAAGAGAAGGTCAACATTTTGGTACTTTTAATGTATGAAACTATATTATGAGTTGTATACACATAGAAAGGCACTCTTAGTATGGATGTAACTAGTCTTGGGCCTAAACAATTATATTTTGTAATTTAAGAATTGCATATATTTTGTAACCTTATTTTAAATGTTTTGAACTATTTTATGCATGATTGACATCTCTTCCCGAGGTTAAGATTATATTGCTATTGAACGTTATTTTAGAGTGATAAAAAGGATCACAGAGTGGAGAAATTAATTGACAAGTATTTTAAAAGTGTGTTTTCTTATTATAGGTTACTATTTAAAATTTGGGATAGTACCTAGTATAGTCATTATGATGCTAAAATTTTGGCGCAAGGATTCTCAAATTTGAATAAGTATCTCAATTTTTGAAAACTCACATTTTTTGTCTTTAAGTGTGCAAGATTAAATGTTTGTAAATGAAAGTTAATTATAATGAGATTGGATAACATGTTATGTAGCACACCTTAGTTGTGTTTAGTGATTGGTCGACGTCCGAATCATGTGAAGGGTGTCACAAATATCTTCGAGCCTAATACACTATATTTACACCAATTATACCACAAATTCAATAACTCCAATAATGTCTTAACCACACATACCATTCAACCACAATTTGTTTTTCACCATTAAAATTCTTTTCAACATAAATTACATTCATATTAGTTATTTAACATGCTATAAAACCTAAAATACCCTAATTTCCATTTTACGGTTATACTAAACCCTAAATCCATAACATACACATAATGCACCTATTATGAAAAATGCAAAACACACACATACACTCACATATTTTATTGAATACACTTATAGAGCAATTATCTGACATCTTGAATAGCACCTCACTGCTTTTCTTTGCCTTTATCCTTACTCTCCTCTAAGTTCTCTAATTTCTATAATAGGTAATATATTAGGAAAATTGATAGAAAATTCTATACAACTCCAAATCCAAAAATAACACTAGAACAATTAATTAGAGCACCCCTAATTACCTAAAAAAATGCTAGTGTTTGTAGGTTTCCCTCAATTTAGGTGTTTGAAACCCTAAACTTTCAAACCATTCTTTTTCCATCAAAAGCCTTTTTCTTGCAAAATTGACACTTGAATTAGACTTTAGAGGTGATGTAGATCATTTTTGATATATAGAGTGAATGATTTCATGGATATTTAGTGTAGTTATAAAGAAACAAAAGGGAAAGGAGAGAGAAAAGGGGTGGCATCGGCCATAGGTGAAGGAGGAAGAAGATGGGTGGTTTGATCTTATGTGACAAACACATATGCACTTTTGCCTTTTATATTAAGACCATGGATGGCCACAATCATGCCACATAGAGATTCGATAGCTACGATTAATCCTATTTATGTTTTGAGCTCCAAAAATGTGATTCTAATGTTTGAGATCCCTAAATATACTTTTCTCCTCACAAAAATTATAGAATTTCCCAATTTAGGGACCCCTTAAATCTTAGGTCCAAAAACCAATATAAACTCGATTAATTAATCACATTTTTAAGAAATTAAAAAAAAATAGTAGTTGGTGTCAAAAAAATTTTATTTCATCACCATTAGACTAATTAAAATTTTTAACATTCAGGTTGTGCTATTTCCTAGTCAGTTTAGGCACATCTTGGTCATTTTACCAGTCAATGTAAATAAAAAGCACTATTCACTAGATATCGACGTGAAAAAATTTATTGGTTTAGTGGTTACTTCAAATAACTTTATTTTCATCATTATTTCACCTATCACAATTTTATGACTAGTACTCCCTCTTAGCCAACTCAGTGTGACTTGACTAATCAAAAAATACTATTCATGCTTCAAAAAGTACTATTCATGAAATTGAGGCTTTTGGGCATTATAGCTATCGCCGCTTGAAATAAATTTTCATAATTTTCTAGTAATATCAAGGGGTTAATCATGAAATAGTGGTCTAAAAATGGAGGATTTTGGGTTGTATGTTTTTGGATGAATAGTGCATCTCTTTTAGTTATGATTTTAAATTTAGGTATTGATATTTTTTTTAGGTTTTGATATTTTTTTTAGGTTTATATGGGTTCTAATTAAATTTATATCACTTAATTTTTGTTTTAGAGGCTTCATGAATTTTATTTGGATTTTCTTATATGTATGAGCATTATGTGAGTTAGAGAAAGAAAGGAATTTCAAGCGAAAAAGGGATGAAGAGGAATAGATGAAACTATAGGGGTATTATTCAGCATAGAGGTAAGTATATCCAAGTTTAATTATGCTGAATTTTTATTTGCTTGTATGTTTTATATAAATACATATGAATGGTATGAATAGAGAGATGTAGGGCTGTGCAATTGGTCGGTTCGGTTCAGAACCGAATCGAACTGAAAGAACCGAAAATCGAATTCTCAAAATTTTTAGAACCGAACCGAAAATTTTATGAGAACCGAACCGAAAAAACCGATTTTTTTATAGAATCGAATTAACCGAAATTTTATATATTTTTTTATTTTTTATATATAAAACCTAAAAAATGACGTCATTTTAATAAGTTTGATCGGTTCGGTTCTTTTGGTTTTTGCCCTTTAAGAACTGAACCGAACCGATTGAACCGAAGTTACTGTACAAAACCGAACCGATTGAACCAAAAACCAAAAAAATCGAACCAAATAGATCGAAATGTCAAAATTTTGGTTCGGTTTTCGATTTCGGTTCGGTTTTGCACAGGGCTAGAGAGATGCATGTTAACTTAAATGGTGAAGGAGCTTGAACATATATGCATTTACTATTAAAACAAAATGAAAAACAACTTTAGTGTCTGCATGTGTCAATTGAGGTGTGTGTAGTAAGAAGTTAAGGTGTAAATTAAATTACTAAAGCATATTTGAGTTAAAGAAAAGACTATTGGTATATTATGTATTGAATTGAAGTCTAAATTGATACTTGAGTATGCTAAAGTGTTAAGTGTACTTATAGTGCATGTATATTGTTTGGTTTAATTGCATGAAATATTTATGTAATTACTCAAATTACTACATAAACCAAATTACTATATGAATATGGATTAATGTTATAATGATGTTTGGAAACCAATATGGATTATTGAATTTAGTGTTGATGAAATGTACAAATTTATTATTGGTAAGTTTTGAGTGCATGTAGGATGTTTAAAGTTATGCTAGTATGTAAATGATGATTTCAAGTATGCATGTGGAACACTTAAGTAAGCTTGAGTAAATTGCTAGCTAGGACAAAATTCATGTAATTTGATGTATTTATGCATTTATAAGGGTATTAAAGTTAAATTTGCATAAGTGGAAAGAATGTGAGGGTGTATAATGGTATAAAGCCAAAGATGTGATATTGTAAATTAAATAGCTGAATGGATAAGCATATAGAAGGGATAATATATTTGTGTATGTTTAACATGAATTGTCGATGATTAGTGGTTTTAAGATAAATTTTGCATATAAGGAATAAAAAGGAACATAGGTGGTTAGTGAATGTATGGTAGAGCCGAAATACATGTACACATAAAATGAGGGTCTTGTATATATACATTATGACAAAATGATGTTAATACCTAAAACATAAGTTAGTGTATGTAAATGAATGTAAGTATAGAATAAAGGCTTATGCTGGTTGAAATAATGTGTGTTTATGCCTTTAAAAGTTCATATGTGTATACGTGTTGTGTATTGAGATCAACACATAAAATTTAGGTAAATAAGAAATAAGTTGCATAAAATGAGAGAGTAAAAAAGGTGTATTTGGATGGCTTAAATAGTTATACTTGTGGAAGTTAAAGATAAAAAATGATCATTTTATATGACTTGATAAGACAATATATAAGTGCAAGGGTAGTTAAATTGTCATAAATGCATTATACTTTATGTAAATGATGAAAATAAATGATGTGTGTGTAACAACGATGAGTGACCTTACTAGATTATGAACTTACTAGACTAAGTGACATCTCTTGAACATGTTAAAGAAGTGTAATGTAAATTAATGTATGACAACTATGTTAGGTAAAAACCTTTGATGGTCATAAATATGAGGTATATATGACTTGATTATTCTAAAGCATCATGTGTGTATGTGCATATATGGGTTGTTTTATGAATATAGATGGTGGTATGAGTATGGATATACCACTAATCAGTGTTGCTTAGCATGTCACTATGATTTGTAATTCGTAGGCTTTCTTGTATTAGAGTTGTGTAGTGGAAGCTACCACTTGTATATGTATGAGGACATTATAAGGTGAAGGGGATTTTTCTATGGTATAATAATAATGTATAGGTGTATAACTTAATGAATATTGGAAGCTAATTGGTATATTTACATAAGGGTGTTTAAGCCTATCAAATTATCTAGTAGTTTTGTAATCTTTAAATTATGGATATGTATTATTAATAAGTTTAGTTAGATCTTAGATGAATATATAATTATAATAGTTATGGTTAGATGATAATTATAAACCTAAGACTTATTTTTGAGTTATATGATGGTATGTTATGATGATTGATTGATTAATATAGGTTGTTTATGGAAGAAGAGTTTTGAGATTGATTGATGCAATTTAGATATAAAGTTATAAAAGGGTTTTTTTACAGCTTTAAATTTGGAAGTGTCATCGGATAGCTATTATGCTACCAAATTTTTAAGACGTTAACCCCAAATTAAGTATACTATAAGGATAACAATGGATCAAGCTTGTTTGTGTTAATAAATGAGGTGATGAATCCTCTATTCATCACTCAACTACCTTCAAGTATCTTGACCTATACCTAATCACCTAGCTATGTATACATGATGGTGATATAAAAGCACTGGAGTCAAAGTATAGTTCTAAATACTTAAGATAACCTTGGTGACCTCAAGTTAAAAGATAGATGCATCACTAATATGATGAGATTGTTTCACCGACATAAATTATGTATCCATGTGAACATCTCATGTTAGGTCTCTAATGAACTTGTTTCTCAAACAAGCATCCACATGTTATCTCTAAGCATCACTATGATTACAGCTTATGAGAACTATTGTTTGACTGAGTCAAAAACCATAAAATGTGCTAGGCTATCCATATTAACAATGTTTCATTTGTTAATATTATAATTGGGGATAGTTTCAGTATTTCACATTTGCATGCAATAAAAATCTCACATCATGAACACTTCATGATTTCTTTTGCATTGTGAATGAATACCACAGACTTTATTACATAGTTTAAGATTATATCAAACAAATGAATTAATATAGGCACTTATGTAATAAATAATGCATTTTTATTATAAATAAATGTTTATTATGCACACTAAATATCCCCATTAGAAGTGTGCTCCAGGGCATACAACTAACAATCTTCCACTTGCACTAGAACCAATCACTAATATACCTAATATCTATATTATTTACATAAAGATTGAATCTATTTTGTGATAGTGCCTTAATGAGAGGATCAATGATGTTTTGATCCATATGGACTCTCTCAATCTTCATATCTTGCCTAGCTACTATCTCATAGATGAGATGGTAGCATTTAAGAATATGCTTAGATTATTAATGATACCGTAGTTCTTTTGCCTGTGTAATAGCTCTATTATTGTCATAATATAGAGGTAATAAGATAATAATGGTCAGTTCCCCTATTAGTTTTGTAATGAATTTCTTGATCCATACTATTTCTTTAGCTGTATCAGAAGCTATAATGTACTCTACTTCGATAACTGAGTTTGTAGTTGTATTCTCTTTGGAACTCTTCCAACTAACTACACCTCTTACAAATAAAAACACAAAAACTAATTGGGATTTGTAATAATCTTTATTGGACTAAAAGCTGGCATTTATATATCCACTTACTTGCAATTCCCCATCTCTATAAACCAATAATACATTTTTAGTCCTTCTCAATTACTTAAGGATATTCTTAATATCCACTTAATGTTACTCTTTACAATTGGATTAGAATTTGCATGTGCCACTTAGAGAAAATGCTACATTAGATGTAGTTCATAACACAGGATATATGATAGATCCTATAGCTAATACATATGGAACCTTACTTATATGTTCTCTCTCATTTTGTGCTTTAGGACACATAGATTAGAAAAGACCTTCCCATGACTCATAGGTTTAAATCCTTTCTTTGAGAGATCTATAGTAAACCTTTTTAGCAATTTATCTATGTATGTAAATTGTGGAAGACCTATCAACCTCTTGGATCTATCTCTATAGATCTTGATCCCCAATATGTAGGTTACTTCACCAAGGTCTTTCATGAAGAATTTCTTAGACAACCAAATTTTGACTAAAGGACTGAGACATCATTTCCCATAAGTAATATGTTATCTGTATATAACACTAGGAAAACAACTGTACTCCCACTAAACTTTTTGTAAACATATGGTTCATCTAGATTTTGTGAGAAACCAAACTCTTTGATAATCTCATCAAATCAAATGTTCCAACTCCTAAATGCTTGCCTTAGTCCATTAATAGACTTTTGAAGCTTGCATACCTTCTTACTATCATGGATTTGAATCACTTAGGCCATGTCATGTATACCTCCTTTGATAAGTATCCACTAAGGGAAGCTATCTTCATATATTTGCCAAATCTCATAGTCATAATGAGCGATAATAGCAAGAAGAATCCTAATAGATTTAAGCATGGCTACTTGTGAAAAAGTTTCACTAAATTCAATTCATTATCTTTAATGATAACCTTTTGTAACCAATCTTGATTTATAGGTAACAAAATTACCCTTTATGTCTTTTTGGGTGCATCAACTAAACAGCATACTTGGTTGTCATACATGGAATCCATTTCAGATTACATGGCCTTTAACCATAATTTTGATTCTGAACTTTTCAGAACCTCTTCATAGTTTAAAGGCTCATGCTCTTCTACTATGGTCACATTACTATTCTTATCAATGAGAAATTTGTATCTTTTAGGAGTAGTTTGGACCCTAGTAGAATATTTAAGAACTTTTGTTTCCATGGGTTCTATTATTATATCACCATCATGTGTAATAGGCTTGGGATTAATCGATTGATCTACCTCTATTTATAGATCTCAAACTTCATGTAGTTCAATTCTACTCCCTCTATCTTCTTTTAAAAGAAAATCTTTCTCTAAGAAGATAACATGCTTTAAATTAAACACCTTTTATTCCAAAGCATTATAGAAATAATATCCAATAGACTCCTTTAGATATCCCACAAATAAGCACTTGTCACATTTAGCTTCAAGCTTATCTAACACAATTCATTTCACATAAGTAGTGTAATGACCCAAAAATCTCAACCCTCATGAATAGTACTTTTCAGGGTGAATAGTGCTTCTTAAAACTTGAGTCACACCAAGTGTACCAATAGGGAGTATTAATTATGAGAGAATTTTTGGCAAAGTTTGAAGCTAATCTGAAGTCATTTGGATGGTTAAAAATGATAAATAAGATTTTATGGTAGTGTCCTGTGAATAATGCTATAGGCAAAGCTAAATCGTAAAATAATTCAAAAGTTGCTCAAAATAATTCAAAAATACTACAACTTGATACATAAATATTTTGAATAGACCATTAGATTTGGAATTGGAATTTTTAGATATTGAAAAGTATATTTACCGAGTTTTTGACTGAGGAAAAATACAAAATTTTCGATTTTCTTCGTCTTTTGAGCCCGATCTTTAGGTGTCAAGGGGATTCATATTTACCTAATTTTTGAAACCTATTTTAAGGAATTTCAATTCTTATAGAGGGGAGAAATAAATTATTGAAACAAAATAAAATAATTTTTTCAAAAAACTATAAATATCCAAATTCCTTTTTCCTTTTACCATTACCTTCCATTTCTTTCCATTTCCCTATCCTTCTCCCACAAAAAATCGGCACCTTTTCCCTCTCCCTTTCTTCTCTTTTTTTCTTCCATCTCTTCTATACCCACTCTAAAAAATGGGTTTCGAGAGGTAGAGCATCCCGAGATGGAACCATAGACACCAAGATTTCCTCATTTGGTGGAAAATCTTAGGAGGAATAAAGATTTTCTTCCCAAGGTGAATAGTAACCATCTCACAATTGGATAATTTTCTTTCCATTCTAATATTTTTCCTAGGTCCCATGGGTGCCCAAGAAGCCATTTATAAGGTTATTTTAATTTTTTGTTAATTATTTAATTTTATATGGTTTTTCTAATATCAAACCTATTTGAATTTATAGGCAAGAATTTGAACCGAGCTTTTCAAGGCAAAGAGAAGGCCTAGGATAGCTACGGGCATACCTGAAAACTATTCTTAGTATGTGTAATCACTTTAAAGTGAATGAAAATGCTTGGAAATGCATTATGTGTATTAGGTACATTTATGACAATATGTGCATTAGTGTCTATTAGAAGTGTAATGCATGAATTAATTAAATATTATTGAATGTTAAT